>JAJOZX010001043.1:0-7500 GCA_023014485.1 Bathynomus jamesi
AGTGAAAATTAAAAATTTCGAATTTGCTTCTTTCTGTTGTTCGTGTCTTTCCTTTCCTGTTGCTTTTATATTGGTTGTTATTTCAATAATGTTGTGATCTGATATTATAGTTGGGGATATTTCTACATTATCAATTAGGTTGCTGTTGTTTGTGAACACCAAATCTAGGCAGTTGTTTTTTCTTGTGTTTTCTGTTATTTCTTGTGTTAACATAAATTCATCAGCCAGAGCTAGTACTTGGCATTTTTACCTGCTCCTGGTCTTCCCGTGTGGTCCCCTTGTCCTGGTGTACACATATTTTTTCCTATCCTTTTATATTTCATGAATGAGAAATTAAAATCACCACAGAGAAAAATATTTGGGGGTTGGAGAGTGTAGATCTTTTACCAAATTTCTTACCGCTGTAATGGAATCAGAGAATTTTGAGGTTGTCGTATTCGGGGGTCTGTATATTACAATTAGTACCATATTCAATTTTTCAACTTTTGCTGCTACACATTCTACGTAGATGTTTGAGGTACTTATAGTCATTTCTGTCATATGCCTTTCGCGTGTGTAAATAGCACATCCTCCTTTACGTCTCACTGTTCTGTCGGCTCGGAGGATGTTATAGTTGTCAATTTGTATTTCTTTTTTGTCAATACAGAATTCAGAGTTTTCACAGTTCGTCTGGCAGTCGTTTAGATGGGTTTCTGTGAGGCATGCAAAATCTGCTCCGGTTTCTTGCACGAGTCCTTTCAGGTATAAAATTTTGTCCGAGGAATGGTTTGATTTAAGGCCCTGAATGTTGGCTAAGATTATTTATATTTTTTCCCTTTCGTTTCTACATACTTGTGTTTCCGATTCATTTTCCAATAGTGGTGCGGGTTTCGTTGCCTCGTGATCCTCGGAGAATTTTCCCCTCTTTATCTGTTTCGATAACCGTTGTCCCGATATCGCATGTAATATTTTTCTGTATGCAGAGGCGGATTAAAACACCTCGGGGCCCCGGGGCATTGAAGAATATAGGGGCCCTTTTCTATAGCTTTTTATTAACAATACATGTACATGTACAGCACATAGTACATTTACACGAATTATATGTACAGTGCTCAGGCTAATTGAAAAACAAACTTAAAAGAACCTTAACACAGTGTATTTTGCCGTTTGCCAAAACCAAACAATATTAAAGAAACTTTACTTTAGGGCCTATAAAACATAAAATAAAACTGAATTTATCAGTTTGTGTACTCTGTCATATTAAATCAAAGAAGTTTGTGTACTCTGTCATATTAAATCAAAGAAGTTTGCGACATCTCGAATTATATCATCGAAACTCAGATGATTGGGGTGCCGCCTCAAGCATGAGAGCCTGAGGCATCAGCCTTAATAGCCTCAGTGATAATCCCACACTCTGTATGCCTTTTGTACGGGTCTCGGATCCCTGTATTTGTCAGTTGGCTTTGTATTTGTTGGGTGGTATTCAATAGTTGAATTGTGTGGGCTACATCTAAAAAATTGGTAGCCCTCTTTGTTGCTGGTTTCATCCGCTCACCTGTCGGGTTCCTTTGAGGGTGGTGGTAACGGCATTTTTGTCCGTATTTGCACCTCCGTATCTTGCATAGGTGTTACAGACAGTAAGATGGTGGAACTTGCACTCTTTTTCAAATTTGCAATATCCTCTTGTGCAATGTGTGTTACATAATGTGGGATGTGCATAGATGCATTGGCCATCCGGATATCTGCAGTACCCTTTTGCGTAGTATTTACAGACGATATTTTCTACGCTTCTACTTCTTGTTATCTGATTATTTTCTATGTTCTTAATTTTGATATCATTATTTTTCTTTGGCTGTTTATTTCCTACGTTTTTAGTTTTTATCTTTTTATCATTTTGCTCGTTGGGCAGTTTTATTACCTTGCAACTTTTACTTATCTCTTTCCTTTCATCTATGTCTTCATTCCGTATTATATTGTTATTCGTTATTTCCTCTTCTCTCTCATCCATCCGAGTTTTCATTGTATTGGGACATTTCCGGACTCTTGTTTCCCCATTATTCCCTCCTTTTCTGTTACACTCGAATTTGCTTTCTCCGTTTCTTTAATTTCTTTCTTTCTCTTTTCTTTCGATGGTCACGAGGGTTTTCTGACCTCTGCGTTTTATGACCTTTTTCGTGCCTTGTTTCAAAATTTCTCGAATGCCAACCGTATTACGGTTTAAATATATCCGTTAAACTGTTGATAATTCATGTAAACTGTATTGCACTTTCTTAATTTTAATGAATTTCACTTTATAATTTATATCCACGGATTCACTGATACTTTATACACTTCTGGTGTAAACAGAATAAACCGCCAAGTAGTTTATTCCCTTCTTATTTGGGGTTAATACAGAGAGAGACACAACACGCCCATTCCCCACAAGGTACAAGCAAACCATATATATATATATATATATATATATATATATATATATATATATATATATATATATATATATATATATATATATATATATATATATACACATTACTGTCAAGTGAAGTAATTATTATTACAAATATATTTTAACAAAATTTACTTACATATTTGCAAAACAGTTGCTTTTATTTTCGCTGTTAATTTACTATATCAAGCAGCGTGTCTCCTTTTATTATTCATATACGAAATCCTCTTCATGAGAGCTTGAAATAATTTTGATGAAAAAGTGTTAAATTAATACAAAAATATGAAAAACTTTCTCGGGCAAAATAACCACTTTGCAATTTTTCAAAAATGTAAAAAAGTAAGTCAGTTTTCTCTATTTTCTTATTTCAACAGAACATATTTTTATTCTATTTTATATTTTCATATATTTTCAGCGCATCTTTTAAGATAGTTTTATTTTCAAAATTTATTAATTATGCTTTGATTGTATCAAATATAAAATATTCATGGATAGAACGCATAATCTTCTTAGCTAAATTATAAATAAGCTTCGCATATATGATATATTTTATGAAAATAAGTCAGAATATGATTGGATATTACTACATTTTTACTTAAATATATTCATATGCATTTTATGATGTATTTTAAAAGACAGTTCATATTTTGCACCATTTTAAATATTTAAAATTATAAAATACTCTTTAAGATCATTATTTGGTCATTCCAAATGTTTAGTATAATACCAAGCGTTCAGCTTCGTATCAACGTTCCTTGAACGTGTAAATATGATGGTAAAGATTAGTCAGTACCGACCCATCTGTTGTATGACCCCGTTGTACAGTATATGGCCCACAATAGGCGAAGACTATTGCTCGACTCTCTTTACCGCCCTCACATTGAGCGAGAGGTGTTTCTTAATCGAAGGGAAGAAAACACGGGGAATGAACCCGGACATTTCAATTCAACTTCTTGAGACGCAACCTCTCAGACACCGGGAGCGTCTATATGGTGTAGAACGGACAAGATCAATGATCAAAACTCACTCAAAATGAAAAGTTTATACCTTTTTAAGTTTTTAGTTTCATTTACTTATGCTTAACCTAAGTTTACTAACTAACTTAAACTAAGCAGCAAAAATCATTTCATTTGGAGAAACTTTCGGCAACTGAGTTTGTCCTTATAGAAATTTCGATCAACAGAAAAAAAAAAACACATTCAGTAAGGTTTTTTTTTGGGTCTCCTTCAAATTTCTGGAGTGATTGAAGATCATTTCAAAAAATTTCTTTCCTCTGACTTAAATTCCTAATGTTAAAATTGCCCTTTATCGAAAATTGAAGTAAAACCGCATATTGAATTCATTTCAACCACTGAAGGCCATCCCTTTCAATAACACTGCAATTTGAGTAGAAAAGTCAACACCTTTTTAAAAACTGCTTTTCGCTGGATTGGAGAAGGGAGCCTTCGTAATGTTTTTAAATACGATTACTGACAGTTACTGGAATAGCTTTCTTTTAAGTTCAATTAAGATGAAAACCCGAACGGTGGACATTTTATCTAAATTATTTTTATGACTTCTTCTGTGCCACGTGAAGACCCAAAGGCGCATTTCGCCCAAAATCCAATTACTCAGGAAGATTTTCACTCAAAATCTAAAATCTAAAAATTAATCTGGGGACCTTTTTAATACTATTTTATATATATATTAGATATATATATATATATAGATATATACATATGAAAGAAGTGACATACAGACCAAAATACAAAGTTACAAAGTGACGAGAGAGAGAGAGAGAGAGACAGAGAGAGAGAGAGCGAGAGAGGCCTTTCAGATGATGACTTAAGACATTGATTTTTCTGAAAGGAATGTTATTAGAACACAAAGCCAATTAACTGAAGAGGATTGTGGATTCTGCAGTAAAGCGAAACGTTGCCATAGAGGAGGCAAAAGAAAGATTGGAAGGACCATTGTTTGTCGCATAGGTAGAAAGTCACTCAACACGGATCTGGCTCTCCCCGTTTACTATCATGGACTTTCGAATAGGACGGCCGGAAGATCTTTAGCAAAGTACTATCAAGTATTACAAATACATTACTATTATTATTACTATTACATTGATTTGAATGGATATTTTAGGAAAGATATTAACTTGTTTTAAGTATAGGCTCGATTTTTTTTCTTTTCCTTATCCTAAATAGCATCAATTTAAGCATATTCCAAAACATTCCTCGTGGTCTGGACTCGCCGTTTGGACCGTAAATAAAAACCCAAAATTTTATAGTCAAGCTTCATAGTCAGGCTTAATAAATAATTTCCTTTAATGGGATGATAAATGTGGAGAACATTTATAATGCAATGTATAAACAATACATGTATAAAAACTATGAAATTAGTTAACTGTGAAATGGAACGCCTATTGGAACGGTATCAAAATAAAAAATTCGGATCCAAACAGAATGACACAGAAAGCTTTTATCTTCAAGTATCTTCAAAACCGGAGGGACTGAGGCATACTACAAAGAATGTTTGTCTATTTCTTTTCAAATTTAGATGCAGAAAAAGATATCAAAGAAAGTTTTGATTTGACTTCTTCTGACGGTATGAAACTTACCAAAGTGATCTTACGAAGACCTAGAAAAGTTGCATTGTAATATCAAAACTTTGGCATGCAAGAAAAAAATTACAAAACTCAGTTGGGGAAAAATTCTGATTGTTCCGTTGTGACAGCAGATATGAGCTTCAAAATAATCTATATGAAACAAGTGTGTGTGTGTATGATATATATATATATATATTAGTGATGGATCGAGTGGTCGGTTTTTCACAACCGCGGTTGCGGTTGTGTTTGCGGTTGTCGAATTTTTTCCAACCGCGGTTGCGGTTGCGGTTATCATATACTAGGAAAAATGCGTAATTATTAACTGGATTTAGCCACTATAGTGCGATTTAGCCACACTTGGTACATAATATATACTAAATAGTATTTATTTAGTAAATACCTTATGTTGAACACAAGTTTTGCAATACACCGCTACCGCTATTTGTGTGTTGCAAAACTTGTGTTCAACATAAGGTATTTACTAAATAAATACTATTTAAATGAAGTATATTCTAAACTTATATAGCGATTATGAAAGAATAGGTCAAATTAATTAAAACCATATTTGCACTAAGTGTGTTACCAGGATGAGGGACGAGGACCCATCGCACTGTTCATCCCACCTACCACTTTCCCAGCTAAAATTAAAATTAACTAAGCTTTTACAACCGCAACCGCACTTATGGAACGGCGGCGGTTGCGGTTACGGTTTGCGGTTGTGAATTTTTGTGCGATTGTAGTGCGGTGCGGTTGCGGTTGCGGTTATTCGATCCATCACTAATATATATATATATGTGTGTATATATATATATGTTATATATAACGTAAAGAACGACGCTTGTATAGGAGATATCCGCGCAAGACGAGAGAGAGAGAACGAAACAAATGAAAAAATGAGGTAACCACCCGGGAATCGAACCCGGGAATCTTCCGATTGCCGGTCAGATGCGATACCATTACACCATTGGCCTCACTTCCAAATGCCGTAATTTCTACATACTCGCAGAAACCAATGCCCCAAGGGGGGCACCTCCCGCATGCCGTAACATTATATACATTCAACTGCAAAGAACACGCAGTAAATAACGTAAGAACGACGCTTTATAGGAGATATTCCGCGCAAGACGAGAGAGAGAGAAAGAAACAAATGAAAAAATGAGGTAACCACCCGGGAATCGAACCCGGATCTTCCGATTGCCGGTCAGATGCAATACCATTACACCATGGGCCTCACTCTCTCCAAATGCCGTAATTCTTCTACATACTCGCAGAAACCAATGCCCCAAGGGGGCACCTCCCGCATGCCGTAACATTATACACATTCAACTGCAAAGAACACGCAGTATAAATAACGTAAAGAACGACGCTTGTATAGGAGATATTCCGCGCAAGACGTTATTTATTTTTCTTTTTCATGATGCAAGCCCGACGTGGGCAACGGGTCTCTCACAAAGAGGTCCCATAAATATAGCTTCCCTCACCAGCTATCTGCAAAGCAGACAGGATCCAGCTTTGGGACATGGATCTAGGGTTTAAAGCAGCCTAGCCCTGCTACATTTAGAACCTCAATATAAGTAAAAGACTCGTTGCATTCACGTCGGATTGAATAAATCAAAGAAAAAGGGGTAACTATTATATTTTTAGCCAAAACCAAAACTTAAACCACAACTGGCAGAATCGAGCGTCCAATTTTCAAGGCACATAACATGTCCGTTTCATGATGGGAATGAACTCAGAATGGTTCCCTGAGTTTTTTATGATACACACAGACCGTGCATGGAACAAGGAACTCTTCTGGGATAATTAAATCCACTATAGTCCGAATAAGAATGGTAAATGACAAATACCATAGTTTTTCTTTTTCATGATGCAAGCCCGACGTGGGCAACGGGTCTCTCACAAAGAGGTCCCATCATGAAACGGACATGTTATGTGCCTTGAAAAGTGGACGCTCAATTCTGCCAGTTGAGGTTTAAGTTTTGGTTTTGGCTAAAAATATAATAGTTACCCCTTTTTCTTTGATTTATTCAATCCGACGTCAATGCAACGAGTCTTTTACTTATATTGAGGTTCTAAATGTAGTGGGGCTAGGCTGCTTTAAACCCTAGATCCATGTCCCAAAGCTGGATCCTGTCTGCTTTGCAGATAGCTGGTGAGGGAAGCTATATTTATGGGACCTCTTTGTGAGAGACCCGTTGCCCACGTCGGGCTTGGATCATGAAAAAGAAAAAACTATGGTATTTGTCATTTACCATTACTTATTCGGACTATAGTGGATTTAATTATCCCGGAAGAGTTCCTTGTTCGATGCACGGTCTCGGTGTATCATAAAAAACTCAGGGAACCATTCTGAGTTCATTCCCATATATGTAATATATATATGTATATATATAATATATATATAAGATATATATATATGTATATGTATATATATATATATATATATATATATATATATATATATATATATATATATATATATATATATATA
>JAJOZX010001043.1:22500-25000 GCA_023014485.1 Bathynomus jamesi
CCTTATGATCTTTGAGAATGCGTTTCAAGCCACTATTGAAAGATTTGATGACATCATCCTGTGGGTTCTTCCTAAGTTTCACGTATGTGGCGGGGTCCTGAAGCAGCTCATTCATCTTTCCAATGTAATCCACTTTGTCCATAATGACTAAGGTGTTAGCCTTGTCTGCTTTAGTAATATGGAGCTCACTATCTTTTTTTAATTGTGAAAGGCTATTGCGGAAACGTTTAGGAAAGTTATCTTCGTAAGAAATATTCGCAGCACCATAGACCAGGCCTTTAACTATGTTAACTAAAAACTGAGGAAGGTTACACTGTTTTTCAAAACGAGCAAGACTATGACAAATTTGTAAAGCAGTAGGTTTTTTAACAATATAAAAGGACATACCAAATCCAAGGGCACTTTTGCATCGTCACTAATGTTTTTCGAAGAAAGGTTCAACACACACTTTGAGCTTGCTTTTTTACTCCACTGACTATTTCGAATGAGACTTTTATATATATATATATATATATATATATATAATATATTATATATATATATATATATATATATACCACATATATATACATATATATACACACATATATATATATACACATATATATATATATATATATATCTATACACATATATATATATATATATAATATATATATATTATATATATGATACACACAGACCGTGCATGGAACAAGGAACTCTTCTGGGATAATTAAATCCACTATAGTCCGAATAATAATAGTAAATGACAAATACCATAGTTTTTCTTTTTCATGATGCAAGCATGACGTAGGCAACGGGTCTCACGCAAAGAGGTCCCATAAATATAGCTTCCCTCACCAGCTATCTGTGTGTATCATAAAAACTCATGGAACCATTCTGAGTTCATTCCCATACATATATATATACACATATATATATATATTACATATATATATATATACATATATATATATACGTATATATATATATATATATATATATATATATTATATAATATATATATATATATATATATATCGGACTATAGTGGATTTAATTATCCCAGAAGAGTTCCTTGTTCCATGCACTGTCTGTGTGTATCATAAAAAAACTCAGGGGACCATTCTGAGTTCATTCCCATATATATATATATATATATATATATATGAATAGAAACGACATAAGTGTTAAGGAACGTTTCTGCAAACGAGGAGGAGAGATAACGAATAAATGAAAAATGAGGCGACCCGCCCGGGAATCGAACCCAGGGCCTTCCAATTGCCGGTTGGACGCGCTACTATTATGCTACGGTCCTCACTCAGTCACAAATCGAAACTCTCCCACATAGGGCAGAAACCAATGCCCTGAGAGGGCACCCTCGCAAATCGTGAATATGCGCATATAACTGCAATGACCGCAGTCTCTCCTCTTCGTTTGCAGAAACGTTCCTTAACACTTATGTCGTTTCTATTCATTTATATACTGCGCGGTCATTGCAGTTATATGCATACATATATATATATATACATATATACATATACACATATACATATATACATATATATATATAATATATACATACATATATACATATACATATATACATATATACATATATATATATATAATACATATTTACATATATATATATATATATATATATATATATATATATATATATATATATGTGTGTAAATATGTATATATATATATATATATAGTATGTCAGGGAAAGATTTAACAAGCGTAGAGCAGGAAAAAGATTTAGGAGTTATAGTCACTGGTGATTTAAAAGTAGCGAAACAAAGTACAGCGGCGGTCAATAAGGCGAACAAAGTGTTAGGTTTTATAGCTCGAAATTTTGAGTACAAATCGCGCGATATTATAGTTCCTCTTTATAAATCATTAGTTAGACCTCATTTGGAGTACGCGGTCCAATTTTGGAATCCGCATATGCGCAAAGATATAGACAAAATCGAAAGAGTTCAAAGACGAGCAACTAAGATGATTCCGTCTCTTAGGTCAAAGTCGTACGAGGATAGGCTTAAAGAGTTAAAATTGACTACACTCGAGACTAGGAGGTTAAGGGGTGATCTAATCCAGGTTTTCAAAATTATGAATGGGTTTGATAACGTAGATAGAGATAGCTTTTTCGAAATATCTCAATATAATAGGACTAGAAATAGCGGGTGTAAGTTGACAAGTAGAAGGTTCGAGACAGCAGTTGCGAAAAACTTTTTTACGCATAGAATAGTAAATAGCTGGAATAGTTTGCCGGTAGAAGTAATTAGTAGCACGTCTATAAACATGTTTAAGAATCGATTGGACGCGCATGTTGATAGAAAGGGTATAGTTTAAGGTAGTAAAATTAAGGCTTTGTGGGGATAGATCCCACAGCTCAACACAAGTGTTGTGGGATATAGGGAGGCAGCGTCTTGGGTTAGGGGATACTCTCTGTCCTTACACACCCCATTTAAAGAGATTCCTCTGCCGAGCGGTGCCCCCCATAGTACTG
>JAJOZX010001043.1:30000-35000 GCA_023014485.1 Bathynomus jamesi
GCTGCCAAACTCCATGTTTCACCACAGTCAGTACTTCGTATTAAGAAAAAAATGGTATTTGGAGAAAATGTAGGCCCCAAAAGGGTTGGAAGATGCGGCAGAAAAAGGGTAACGACTCCAAGAACTGATAGACAGATTGCAATTTTGTCTCTTAGAAATAGAAGAGCTACTTGCAAAAACATTTCCAGTAGTCTAGCGGCTGATGGCATCAATATTAGTCGTAGAACAGTCAACAGGAGGCTTCTAACTGCCGGCTTCAAAGCCTACCGCCCAAGGAAGAAGCCCAGGCTCACTGAGGCTATGAAAAGGCACGTTTTGCATGGGCAAAGGAACACATTAACTGGACTAGTGAGGATTGGGAACAGGTAAGAATAATATTTAACATTAAATAGAATGTTAATACAGTAAATACAGTATGCATAGAAGTGTATTTACAGTACGTGATAAAACTGCAGTAAAAATATCTGTAAAGCAGCAAGTCATACTGTACTTCGTTTTAGCTGTACTTCATACGCTATGCACTGACTCTTTCACAGGGCTTTCTTTGATTGCAGGTGGTGTTCTCCGATGAGTCAACGATTGCCGTGCTTGACGATCGTGTTCAAAGTGTAAGGAGGAGGCCTGGAGAAGAATTTTTGCCTGAGTGTCTGATGAAAACGGTGAAATTTCCACAAAAGATCATGGTTTGGGGAGCAATTTCTGTGCATGGAACTAGTCGTTTGAGCATTGTTGAGGGGAATATGAACCAAGTCAAGTATATAGAAGTACTAAGAAGACGTCTACTGCCTCAAATAAGGGAATGGTATGGTAATAGACGTTGGATTTTTCAACAAGACTCAGCTCCATGCCACACGGCAAAGTCGGTTAAAAAATGGTGTCATGAAAATAGTGTTCGGTTGCTCATATGGGCTGGAAATTCTCCAGACATGAACCCAATCGAAAGTTTATGGTGTATTTTAAAGGACGTAATCCATGAAACGCCGATAACAACAAAACACCAACTCATAGAGCGACTTATTCAAGTCTGGTTTCACTCTACACGTATTAAGGAATTATGCAAAAAATTGATTCATGGCATGCCGAAGCGTGTCGCAGCCCTTAAGGCAGCTAAGGGGGTCAAACTAAGTACTAAACTATTGCTAAATAATGACCATGTATTCTAGTGTAGAAATAAATAACTTTTCAACGTTTAAAATTGGTTTAATTTAACATTTTATACCAAAAAATGAAATTTTTAAAAAATTCCTAATAATTTGGCCAGTACTGTATATACATATATATATATACATACATATATATACATACATATACATATACATATATATATATACATACACATACATACATATACATATATATACATATACATATATATACATATACACATATATACACATATATATATACACATACAGTACTGGCCAAATTATTAGGAATTTTTTTAAAATTTCATTTTTGGTATAAAATGTTAAATTAAACCAATTTTAAACGTTGAAAAGTTATTTATTTCTACACAAGAATACATGGTCATTATTTAGCAATAGTTTAGTACTTAGTTTGACCCACCTTAGCTGCCATAATGGCTGCGACACGCTTCGGCATGCCATGAATCAATTTTTTGCATAATTCTTTACTCGAACGAAGCGTGTTTGTTCGTCAATTGTCGTTTGGTTGTCGTGCGATGCGGGTGTGTTTCTCTTTCTTTTACGTGTCATTGTAACTACCGTTTAATTTAAATAGTGTATTTACCCAATTTCGGCAATTATTTGTTACAGTTTTTAAGTGAATTTGAAAATGGGGCGAAAGAATGACTTGAGTCCACGGAAAATTGGGCAAATACAGGTTTTATTAACTTCTTCTACATTTAAACAAAAGGAAATCGCTGCCAAACTCCATGTTTCACCACAGTCAGTACTTCGTATTAAGAAAAAATGGTATTTGGAGAAAATGTAGGCCCCAAAAGGGTTGGAAGATGCGGCAGAAAAAGGGTAACGACTCCAAGAACTGATAGACAGATTGCAATTTTGTCTCTTAGAAATAGAAGAGCTACTTGCAAAAACATTTCCAGTAGTCTAGCGGCTGATGGCATCAATATTAGTCGTAGAACAGTCAACAGGAGGCTTCTAACTGCCGACTTCAAAGCCTACCGCCCAAGGAAGAAGCCCAGGCTCACTGAGGCTATGAAGAAGGCACGTTTTGCATGGGCAAAGGAACACATTAACTGGACTAGTGAGGATTGGGAACAGGTAAGAATAATATTTAACATTAAATAGAATGTTAATACAGTAAATACAGTATGCATAGAAGTGTATTTACAGTACGTGATAAAACTGCAGTAAAATATCTGTAAAGCAGCAAGTCATACTGTACTTCGTTTTAGCTGTACTTCATACGCTATGCCCTGACTCTTTCACAGGGCTTTCTTTGATTGCAGGTGGTGTTCTCCGATGAGTCAACGATTGCCGTGCTTGACGATCGTGTTCAAAGTGTAAGAAGGAGGCCTGGAGAAGAATTTTTGCCTGAGTGTCTGATGAAAACGGTGAAATTTCCACAAAAGATCATGGTTTGGGGAGCAATTTCTGTGCATGGAACTAGTCGTTTGAGCATTGTTGAGGGGAATATGAACCAAGTCAAGTATATAGAAGTACTAAGAGACGTCTACTGCCTCAAATAAGGGAATGGTATGGTAATAGACGTTGGATTTTTCAACAAGACTCAGCTCCATGCCACACGGCAAAGTCGGTTAAAAAATGGTGTCATGAAAATAGTGTTCGGTTGCTCCCATGGGCTGGAAATTCTCCAGACATGAACCCAATCGAAAGTTTATGGTGTATTTTAAAGGACGTAATCCATGAAACGCCGATAACAACAAAACACCAACTCATAGAGCGACTTATTCAAGTCTGGTTTCACTCTACACGTATTAAGGAATTATGCAAAAAATTGATTCATGGCATGCCGAAGCGTGTCGCAGCCCTTAAGGCAGCTAAGGGGGGTCAAACTAAGTACTAAACTATTGCTAAATAATGACCATGTATTCTTGTGTAGAAATAAATAACTTTTCAACGTTTAAAATTGGTTTAATTTAACATTTTATACCAAAAAATGAAATTTTTAAAAAATTCCTAATAATTTGGCCAGTACTGTATATATATATATACATATATATATATACACATATATATACATAATTAGAGCCCGGATATTCAGGCAAAATGCCATAAATGCCTTCTTTTGCCTTTTTTGGGAGTATGAGTATGATAATGCCTATTTCGTTGAAAATGCATATTTTTGCCTTTTTAATTAGATTATAAAGAAAAAGGACAAATAGGCATTTATAGGAAAATTATTATGTATTAGTTACGACTAGACTAACCAGGAATGCGCAGATAACGTGAATGAAGATATCGTGGAATTTCATATTGCGGAAATGACGTCATGTATGATTGACGTTATCAGCTGAGCGCAGTATCTGAAAACTAGCCTCGCACGGCCATTTCCACATATTCGTTGTTCTGCTTCGTGCGTGTGAGGGTGTGCGATCATCAGTGGTATTTGACTAAACTTGAATGATATTTAGAAGACGTTAATATGCCAAAAGTTAGTTCATCTTCAAGTAGTAAACTGAACCAACATGTTCGTGACTTTGGAGAAGATATCTTTTCCACAGATGGCACAGTGTTATTTTGTAAAGTGTGTGACAAAGCAGTTAATAGTGAGAAGAGGTACTTTGTTTCCCAGCATGTGCAGACCGTTAAGCACAAAGCTTCTGCTGAAAAGATGAAACCAAACAGCCTACAAACGTGTTTGATGACAACATTTGCTTCAACGTCAAGTCGTCAATCTACCTTTTCCTTGGAGCTATGCAAATCATTTATTGATGCTGGAATTCCACTGTGGAAGTTGGAAAACAAATCATTAAAGACCTTTTTAGAAAAATACACAAAACAAGTTATTCCAAGTGAGTTCACTCTTCGAAAAAATTATGTGGATACAAACTACGCCTTTGCAATGCAGAAAATACGTGAAGGCGTTGCAGATAACAAGATATGGATTTCAATAGACGAGACCACCGATTCCATGGGTAGATATATTGCTAACGTGATTATAGGTACTTTGGAAGCTGATCAGACGCCGAAAGTTTATCTGCTGACATCAGAAGAGCTGCCAAAGACCAACAGCTCAACAATAGCTCAACTTTTCACAACATCCCTCGCTTTGCTTTGGCCAGAGGGCATCCAGCATGAAAAAGTTCTTCTCTTCATGACAGACGCAGCGCCGTACATGAAGAAGGCAGCAACAGCATTGAAAATTCTTTTTCCACAAATGCTACATGTTACTTGTTTGGCTCACGCACTTCACCGTGTTGCTGAGCAGATACGAGGCTTGTTCCCCAATGTCGACAAATTAATTTCTAATGGAAAGAAGATATTTCTTAAGGCACCATCAAGATGTCATATGTTGCATGAAATAGCGCCTGAACTCGCATTGCCGCCACAGCCCGTTTTGACGAGGTGGGGAACCTGGATCTCGGCTGCGTTGTATTACACGTCAAATTTTGACAAGTTTCGAGAAGTTGTATCAGCACTTGACATCGAAGATGCTTCATCAATCCGCATCGTGATGGACCTCATTGAAGATAGATCTCTTCGCAATGAACTTTCATACATCACTTCCCACTTTGCAAAAATACCTGAGAACATTACTGCTCTTGAAACTAGGAACCAGCCGTTAATCGACGCTTTGAAAATTTTTGAGTTAGTCATTGCAGGCATCAGTCAAGCGCCCGGCGAGAAAGGTGAATCTGTTCGCGAAAAATGTGACCGAGTGATACGAGCAAATGCAGATCTGGAACGACTAAAGAACATTGCACACGTTCTTGAAGGACACACTGATGCCGATGTAGGGGATATGAATCCCATGAATGTATCATGCTTCAAATTTGCTCCTGTTACATCAGTGGAAGTAGAGAGGTCATTCTCGCTGTACAAGCATGTTCT
>JAJOZX010001043.1:40000-322500 GCA_023014485.1 Bathynomus jamesi
AATTTCCCGGGAAATTTAAATTAGCTAAAAATCTACCGGGATCCCGGGATCCCGGGATCCCGGGATCCCGGTAAAGAAACCCTAGTTTTAACGTTTTATTTGATTAGGTATACGCGAACAAAGTTAGGGAACGCAAGCTACACTAGGATAATGTAGGGGAACGTAAACTACACTAGGCACCATAGGGGACGTAAACTACACTTTCTCCCTAATTTGTAATTGACGAAATGGCTAATTCAACCAAATTTGGATCATCTGAAGATCCGTCACCCCAGCCTTTTTTAGTTAGCTTTTAAGCTCACTAACGAAAATATCACGACCAAACCTAACCAATCGTCAAGGGCGTACAGTTGACCTAACGATTGGTTAGGTTAGGTCGTGATATTTTCGTTAGTTAGCCTTATAAAGCTAACTACAAAAGGCTGGGGTGACGGATCTTCAGGTGATCCTCAAATTCACCCATGTTAACCATGCTTATTTTTACTAGTAAAAACTTAAAGGTTTAATGCAATAATTTTGAATGGTTTCCAGATTTTTTGTTTGTTCGAAACAAATACTTTTGTCTGTGTAGTCACGTGAACTACCTGAAAATTTCAAAACATGCAAAAATATACGGGAAAATACCGGGTGTGTATAAAGTAACACGAATGAAGAGACAAATATGATTTGAGTACATTAATGCGAGTGAACATGGACAAGTAATATTTATTACGTGTACTTTATAACAACTCTATATTCGATAGTAAGGTTTATAAGAGGTGTTGAAAATGTTTTTAAGAGTTAAAAAACAAGTTGAAAGTAATTTAAACCAGTTCAAGGACGTACAGTTGACCTAACCGGGCATTCAATTTATTAATACCAAGAAAGAACTGAGCAAGTTTATAACTTTGTTAACATTTATAGCTTTGTTTACGGTCGGTAGGTTATCTCCTAGATTACCAACCTCTTTCTAACCAACCAACCTTTCTCTTTTTAACATATTGTTTCCCAATGTTAATCACTTTTTAATATATTGCTTCCCAAGACGGATCACTTTAACATATTGCTTCCCGAATGCTTTGGGAAGCAATATGTTAAAGTGATCCCAATTCTCTTCAGGCCCTAGGCCATACTCCCATTTCGCTAAGCCTATTCCATATTCCCGATTAAGGCCTACTTCCTCGTTATATTATTATATAACGTAAGTTTAAATAACTTAACTCTTTGCGGCACATACATAAAACTTATTATTTTATTTTATTATTTTATTTCATTTTTATTTTATTGTTTTTTATTTTTGTTTTCTTTCAAGAGCTAATCTTGTTATATTTTGACGGGCGAAAAATGAGTATATGTTGTGGGCTTAGGATGAAGTTAGGGCTGAAAAGGTGAGTTAATTCTTGACCCAGGTGCCTGAAAGAGCTAACCCGTGAATGAACTTAAGGTTAAATACTAAAACTTTGTTGTATTTCATAATAACAATGGAAGTCTTATTTGTCGTTTAAAATTTGTGATGGAAACACGCTCATTAAATATAAAGTGGAAAACGTTGAATAGTTAACGAGAGTTTTACTAAACTTAAGTGAGTAATCATACGACGAAAAACATTAAGATATAATTACACGCTACCACCTAATGGACCACGCTACCACATCAATGGTAACATAATTATTGTGTAAAATTATAAGATCTAAAGGACCATGCTACCATGAAACTGATTTACGCTACCATCTTTTTGTCGGTGCAGTGAATAATTGTAAACGTTAACACCCACCTACGAACGAGTCAATGGAAGGTTCACCCACCAGCCACCACAAATCCTGCAACATTTGTGGTCACCGGGGTAAGGGAAGTCACCCCGGTAGAAATCCAGCACATAGACTGGCATTCCTTGTACCTTCCCATCCCCAGTGATGTTTTCAATCGTTACATATACAGTGCCCGCGAAAAGTATCCGATCACCCTTGAAATTTGTATTTTTTACATAAAAAACAATGTTTAAATGTATACTAACCTTATATTATTATTTTGTCATCTGTCCTTTGGTTTGGATGACTTGTTCTAGACGTTTTGGCATGGATTTAATCAAGTTTTGACAAACTTCCACTGATATTTCCTTGCACCATACCTTTTTGATGGCCTCTTGTAATTTTTCGACTGAGCCAGTGTCGTGGCATTCAACCTTATTTTTTATTATTAGCCACAGATTTTCTATCGGATTGAGATCTGGACTATTACCAGGCCAATCCAAAATATCAAATTTATTGTCAGTAATCCATTTTGTCACTATTTTGGCCCTGTGACATGGTGCACCATCATGCATGTATGTTTTTGTCCTTTGGATTGCCATTGCCATTGGAAGTTTATCCTGTAGCATTGCTAAATACCGTGCACCATTCATAGTTGTGTTCTTCGGAAGAAAATATAAGTTTCCACGCCCATAGTAACCGAAACAACCCCAAACCATCACACTTGGAGGGTGTTTCATTGTCTTTAGGGTGTATTTAGGGTCCATCCTATTTGAGCCAATAGGCCGGCGAACCTTTTTTGGACAACTTCTGAATGTCAAAATGTCGACTCATCGCTAAATAAAACCTTCTTCCAGTCATCAACAGTCCAATGAATGTATTTTTTACAAAATGCGACACGTTTTTTACGCATTTTTTCATTAATGAACGGTTTCTTAGCAGCATGGCGAGATGGTAATCCGAGTTCTTTTTGGAGCCGCTCCTGGATAGTTCGTTCAGAAACACCAGATAACAAATTATTCATATTAAATTTTATTTCTTTCGCAGTTATTGTTGGGTTTTTCAATACTAAACGTTTCATAAGTTTGTCTGTTCGCGAATTTGTTTTTCTCGGTCTGCCAGATCGTTTTTTAGGGACTGGCGTGGTTAGGCCACCATTGTTCTTAGCCCGTGAAACCCATAAATTAACGGTACTTTGGGATATGTTTAATTCCTTAGCTATCTGTCTCTGTGATTTCCCACATGCATGCAAAGCAACAATAGCACCTCGACAATCACTCTTAAGTTGTTTTTTAGCACACATTATATATAAATTTTATTTACACCACTTTCTGTAAAAAAAAAAAAAAAATCAAGAAATTTACACAAACAGTGAAATCTGACAAATTTGAGACACAGCCACCCGCAACGAAGGCTACCAGAACACTAATTTGAGAATGCGTTGGATAGCTCTCATATCAGCGAGCAACCTCAAAGTTACCAGATGTCGCTAGAACAAATAGAAAGTGAATTACGTGTCTCTGAATATCAAGGGAAAATATTGTATTTTCTTGAGTGATCGGATACTTTTCGCGGGCACTATATATATATATATATATATATATATATATATATATATATATGCTGCAAACCCACAAGGAAAAAGAAAAACGATTCCAAGGCCTTTCGTGTATTCAGAGCTACACCTCGTCAGGGAATGAAGATAAAATGCGAGACGCCCATAGATATATACAACGTACGGGAAAAACAAAACAATTAGCACATACTTAACAAGGGTTAATGAGAGGCAAAAGAAATTTTAACATAATATTGTCAATTTTATACATCCCCCATATAATGGAGCCCACGCGTGTCCTCTTCACTGTTGCTGTTTTTGCAACCATATTCCCTTCTCTCCGATCGATTTTTAGAAGTTACCGTTCTGCTATTGCTCATGCACATTCTCTTAAGAACCAATTCGATTTCCTTAGGAAGTGTTATAGTGAAAAAGTCATCCCAAAATCCCTGCTTGGAAGACGATACCGTATGTTGGACGATACGCCGTTTGGTGACACCGAAAGAAATATTTTAAAGAAACATATTAATATAGCCGGCATCGAAGTGAAGAACGCCTTCAGAGAGTCCGAAGTAAGAAAAAATATATTTTTTTCCACCGTTCCTCATGCGTGGAGAAGTACACTTTTGGACGATATTTACAACAACTTACGTAGAAGATGCAGAACTCAGAATAGGAAATTAAACAATAGACTGGAGGATTTAATTCGTAATAGTTACTGGACTAAAAAAAGTGATTTTAGTAATATTGTTAACTTGTCGTCCCAAGAGCTAGACTTCAATACGAAATGTGAGTTAGGCTTTGGGTTAGGTTTCTCAGTCCCAAAAAAGCCCAGCAGTTTTCTGATTGCTAAGTCTTTTATTAATTTTGAAAAACATAGTAATATATCCGAAAGTGAGGCGACTTTAGCCAAAGGTTGTGTATATAGTGCTTTTAATACGAGGTATGAATCGAATTATCCTTTGAGGTTTGAAAAAGCCCTAAAAACACCTAAAAATAATGATTCATTACATATTACTAAAGCGGACAAATCCAATTCGATCTTCATCATGGACAAAAATAGTTATGTTGAAAAGATGAATACGTTATTGAGTGATCGTGACACGTACAAACCTCTAAATAAAGACCCATTGGAGGATGTTAATAAAATGTTTAACAGAAAATTAAGAGAAATATTATTAAAAATAACTATAATGGGCTTTCACAGCAGTTTCTTAGTATCAATCCGTCACTACCATATCTGTACGGCTTAGTAAAAACACACAAAGTTAATAATCCCATGAGGCCTATTGTGAGCTCAGTGGGCTCCGTAACCGATAAGCTATCAAAATGGTTAGTTAGTTTATTAACGCCGTTAGTTGGCTCTATTTCTGAGTCACATATTGTAAATAGCATGGATCTTATTGACAAACTGAAGTTCCCTAATAACCCTAATTTCAAATTGGTAATCTTCGATGTTTGCTCGCTATTCACAAAAGTCCCTGTTGATGACCTACTTGATTTTTTAAAAGATAAGATCTCTGAATATTCTTTCCCTGTTCAACACAACACTCTTATTGAGTTAATTAAGCTTTGTGTCAAAGATTGTAAATTTCAGTTTGAAAATAAGTTTTATGCTATGTCGTTTGGATTGGCTATGGGAAATCCCCTTTCACCTGTACTAGCTAATTTATATATGGAATTTTTTTAAAGTAGAATTTTGCCTACGATTGTTAATTTTAACCTGGTTTGGTACAGGTATATGGATGATATTTTATGCCTTTGGCCTAATATTTTGGATGTTGACATTTCTTGGTAGGCTCAACAATTTAGTCCCATCTATTAAGTTCACAGTTGAAAAAGAAAATGATGGAAGCCTATCTTTTCTTGATCTAAAAATTTGGAGATGCTCTAATCAGTTCAAATATGAAGTCTACCGTAAGCCTACTAATAATAACTCTTATGTGCATTTTTATTCTGACCATCATCCTTCGATTAAATCCTCTATTTTCTCTGCTATGTTTCTTCGAGCATTGAGAGTTGTCAGTCCTGAATTTTTAGATTCCGAGTTATGCAATATCATGAATATTGGTACTAAATTATGTTATCCTATTTCATTTTTAGATAACTGTCTTAAGAAAGCCAAGAATAGGTATTATAATAATGTAATTGTAAAGGAATTTCAGCGTAAAAATATCCTTAGCCTACCTTACCATGTTAATTTTCAATACCTTCCAACTTTCCTTAAAGCAATTGGCATTAATGTAATCTTTAACTATAATAATACTGTTAAATCACGCCTAATAAAGAATAGCCCTGATAATGTTGTTGGTTGTGTGTATTCGATCGGATGTACACAATGTAACTCAGTATATATAGGCCAAACCGGTAAAACGTTAGATATTAGGGTAAAACAGCATAAATATGCTTGTAGAACAGCTAATAATTCCAATGCTTTATTTAACGATATGTATAGATGTAACCATAGCATCAAGTGGGATAGTTCTAAAGCGCTTGTTAAAAACAGAGATATAATAGAAAGAAATATTCTAGAATGTGCATTTATTCATTTTAAAAATTTCAATAACAGTGCGGGGATGTATAAAATTGACAATATCATGTTAAAATTTCTTTTGCCTCTCATTAACCCTTGTTAAGTATGTGCTAATTGTTTTGTTTTTCCTGTACGTTGTATATATCTATGGGCATCTCGCCTTTTATCTTCATTCCCTGACGAGGTGTAGCTCTGAATACACGAAAGGCCTTGGAATCGTTTTTCTTTTTTCTTGTGGGTTTGCAGGATTCATTCATTTCACGTGTTTTATTGTGAAATTCATCCCATATATATATATATATATATAATATATATATATATATGGATCTTTTCGGTTTGACGGCCTGTAATATTTTTTAACATTACTTGTTCTCTATTGTCCAGTTTTAATCGGGGATGATTTAAAAAATAACACTCATGTTTTAGAGAAACAAACAGTAAGGCAGTTATACATTTTAGTTTTGAGAATATCACATACGCTTTAAGATTCCAAAATCCCTGAAAGTTTTAGGTCAACTGTACGCTCATGACGATTGTTTAGGTTGTCCTGATATTTTCGTTTGTTTTGACAGTAAACTAACGAAAATATCATGACAACCTAACCAATCGTCAATGGCGCACATTTGACCTAACCGGGCATTCAGTTAACCTAACTGGGCATTCAGTTAACCTAACTGGGCATTCAGTTAACCTAACCAGTTGGTAGAGTCTAGAATTCGATGGTCCCGTAGCCATGACTCGTTTTTTTCCGCCAGCCGTCAAACCAAAAAGATCCCAATACGGTTTAAAAATACATATTTTAAATTTGTTAAATTGCATATAACTGCCTCACTATTTGTTTCTCTAAAAAATGAATGTTATTTTTTAAATCCTCGATTAAAACTGAACAATAAAAAACAAGTAATGTTAAAAAATATTACAGCTCGGAAAACGAAAATCCATATATATATATATATATATATATATATATATATATATATAATATATATATATATAATATCTCAGGTTTTATATTTTCAGTTGACTTCAGTTTCAGACGTTGTAATCCTTACTACAGGGTGTACATAAAGTCAGGATCTATTTTTGTGAAGCACTTGGAAATTATATGGAATTCAATCATAAATGATAAAGTGGTAACATTTATTAAATAATTAAGAGTAGGATTCGACGTGACGCCCATCAGTATCCCTGCACAACTCAAATCGTTCCGCAGCATTTCTAAACACATTCTGGAGCATTTGCGGGGTTATGTTATCTGCAGCAGTTCGTATACGTGTACGTAAGTTTTCAAGACTCGTAATCTTCGTCTGATAGACGTGCGATTTGATAAAGCCCCATGCAAAGAAATCTAAAGGGGTTAAATCTGGTGATCTCGCTGGCCAAGATCTGTTGCTTCCGCGTCCGATCCAGCGATTTGGAAAACGTCCATTTAGATAATCCTGAACAATTTTGGCATAGTGACAAGGAGCACCGTCATGTTGATAGACGACGGTACTAACAATCCTATCCCCGTCGTCTATCAACATGATGGTGCTCCTTGTCACTATGCCAAAATTGTTCAGGATTATCTAAATGGACGTTTTCCAAATCGCTGGATCGGACGCGGAAGCAACAGACCTTGGCCAGCGAGATCACCAGAGTTAACCCCTTTAGATTTCTTTGCATGGGGCTTTATCAAATCGCACGTCTATCAGACGAAGATTACGAGTCTTGAAAACTTACGTATACGAACTGCTGCAGATAACATAAACCCGCAAATGCTCCAGAATGTGTTTAGAAATGCTGCGGAACGATTTGAGCTGTGCAGGGATACTGATGGGCGTCACGTCGAATCCTACTCTTAATTATTTAATAAATGTTACCACTTTATCATTTTATGATTGAATTCCATATAATTTCCAAGTGCTTCACAAAAATAGATCCTGACTTTATGTACACCCTGTATTATTCTTCATCTCTGGTTTCTGTAGGAATTTGACGCGAAAGTTTCTCGTAAACCTTACTTCAATTTTGGATCACTTTAACATATTGCTTCCCAAAGCATTCGGGAAGCAATATGTTAAAGTGATCCCTCCTGGGAAGCACTATGTTAAAGTGATTAACACTAGGAAACAATATGTTAAAAAGAGAAAGGTTGGTTGGTTAGAAAGAGGTTGGTAATCTAGGAGATAACCTACCGACCGTAAACAAAGCTATAAATGTTAACAAAGTTATAAACTTGCTCAGTTCTTTCTTGGTATTAATAAATTGAATGCCCCGTTAGGTCAATTGAATGCCCGGTTAGGTCAACTGTACGTCCTTGATGATTGGTTAGGTTAAGTCATGATATTTTCGTTAGTTTTAACGAAAATATCACAATTTAACCTAACCAATCATCAAGGGCATACAGTTGACCTAACCGGCCATTCAAGTGACCTAACCAAGCATTCAATTAACCCGAGTTATTTAATTAGGTTTCGTTAGATTAGGTTAGGTTAGGTCATTTCTGAAAAAAATGGCACATTTCCCAAGGAAATGAAGGTCATTTTCAAACAGTACGCATCAAATTACATAAGAAAAACATGTTTTCAATTCATTAGCGAGATGCGTGTTAAAACGAATAATTACCCTTTGATATACTGGGATCACTTTAACTATTGCTTCCCAAAGCATTCGGGAAGCAATATGTTAAAGTGATCCATCCTGGGAAGCAATGTGTTAACCCTTTAAGCCCTGAATTTTTTGTAGGGTTAAGTTATGAATGCGTGTATTTGAAACGTTAGCAATTGGCATCTTCAGTCCTTAAAGGGTTAAAGTGATATACACTGGGAAGCAATATGTTAAAGAGAGGTTCCTGGGAAGCAATATGTTAAAGTGATCCGAGAATTGCCTTCGTAAGCCCTAGGGGGCCGTTCAAAAATTACGTAACGCTATTTTTGCTAAAATTGACACCCCAGATTCCCCAGAAATGTTTTGTAATGCTAGACCAGACACCTCCTAAGATGTTATGTAACACTTCCCCCTCACCTCACACCCCACACGTTATGGAACGTTACAGGGGGGTGGGTCAGGTTTTATAAAAAATAGCGTTACGTAACCTTTGACGGCGCCTCGGAAAAATGAAATTGATTTCATTGGCCGAAATTCATCTTAAAAGTAGTCCCCATTTCCCATGGCCCCTAGTCGAGATGTTAAACTAAAAGATGACAAGGGAGGGCAAATACGATCTTCTCATCCAACTGACTGTGTGCGATTTTATATGACAAACTGCTCTCGACTTTTTCCTCGCTACACTCGACTGCCTCGACTCTGTCTCTCTCCCACTCCCTGTTTTCCACTACTGGACTGTCTTGTTTCGTCTCGATCGTCGTTTTCCAGCTGAGATAGTACCTAAAATTATATATTTTAGGTACTATTTGAAAACTAAACTATTTACAAATATATGACTGGATGAAATAGAGGTGTGGCATCACGTGACTGGTATTCTCACACCTCATTGGTTAAATAAAAAACGTCACGTGTTCCAATAAGAACAAGTTGAGATCTGTTCGGATGCTTACGTGCAAGAAGTTACTTATCCTTTTCTGGAATTTACCTGAGACCTCCTTGGAATTCATGTCATATCTTCCAAACGCTAACTTATGTTTTTCATTTATGTCGAAATTCTAATACATTTTATATTATTAATAAACCGCTAATTTTTGCAAACCAACACGTAATTAAATAAAGTAAGTAAAGCTTCTACTGTGCATTTAGCAAATAACTTGGGAGAAAACAAGTTATAGTAACTTCAGAAGTTACAGGCTAACAAAAACCGGAGGATCCACTCTCGGCAGCGTCTACAGAAATAGTACCAGTAGTAGTAAAGTACAGAATGGAGGTGACGCTTTTTCTTGAGCCACTGCTGAAAGAAGATTTATAGGAGAGTAGAAAATGTATAATGAAATGAATAGCTTTCGTGTTTTCTCACACTATACTGAGTATTCAGTTACTCATTAGTTGAAGATACAAAAAAATAAAGGAGAGTATGAAACGCTACACCATGGATAAAGGATCTACACCATGAATAAAGGATTTTTCTATTTATTAAGAAGTAGCCATCATTTCGTCTCTGAATGTCAAAGACTATCCACCGTATTGCTTGGCTGAATATTTAAAATAAATTGTATAATATCACAATGGAAATGACTGAAGAGATGATACATTGATCCAGAACTCCTTCATCCAGTCTGCACTCTTTAATTGCTGTCACATCTGCTTCGACATTATACAGCATTTGTGGGTGTGGGTGTGGGTGTGTGTGTGTGGGTATATATGTGTGTGTGTGTGTGTGTATATATGTGTGTGTGTGTGTGTGTATTAAGGGCTTCATAACAGGAAGATGAGTAATTCCCACCTCATTTACAGATTTACAGGCTAACAAAGACCCTAAAATCCACTCTAGGCTAGTTCAAAAAGAAAGTTAGAAAAAAAGACAAGCAAAGTAGTACTATAAACAAATTTAAGTACTTCATTTACAAATTAAATTCTTTTAAGTATTATCTACATACAGGGTGGCCTATAAGTCCCAATCGGTTATAATTAAAGCGAAACTCCATCTAGCGGAGCTCACACTGACGTAATCGATTACTGAGAAAAGAATATTTGTCGAGGTGGTTATATTTTACATTTTGAATAATCAATAAATATTTCTAAACTTATTATAAACTTTTTATTTTGTTTGATTTTTTGTATTTTCACTTTAATTATAACCGATTGCGGTTTATGGGCCACCGTGTACAAAAATGGCAATGAATTATGAAAGCAGCTGTTAAACAGTCCAAATAAAAAAAAATAGATAACAACCAAAATTCATGTTTAACTATTAGACAACCATTCCAAATGGTTAATTTCAATCGTGGGATATTTGTGCTAACAAGGCATACTTATTTTTATGACACCAAACTTCAGCGGTTGATTTAACCATTTATTTCGTAGTCGAAAATAATTTGGTTGAATCAAGTATTTTTTCCCTTGCGCCCAAATCACTATTAAAATTAATGACTGTACTACACGTAAATTGTCATACATTTAATTCCTTCAAATTTATACAATCCTATTTGTATTTAATAGACAAGCAATTAGCTCTCCAATTAAGGACAAGCTATCGATTTTGAATGAGTCGGAATCCAATTACTCATTTATACTTACATGGTCGCAGAACCCAAATGAACGTGATACATACGGTTAAAAAGATTTTCATTATGTTATCGGATTTGTTAATTTTCTCTCTCTCTCTCTCTCTCTCTCTCCTTATATATATATATATATATATATATATATATATATATATATATATATATGAGAGAGAGAGAGTGTATCTCTTTATTTCTTCGAATATTTCTCTATTTCCTTAAATAGATAAACGAAACGCATATTACTAAAATTTGCTATGAACGTTTATTATCATTGTAAGACTCGATATTAATTTCAAGCTAATAAATTTATCAGTGAAGCTCGCATTTACGTTACCTGAATTCGGAATCTCTAATTATTCTAATAGAACTGAAATTAGTGGAATTTGGAGGGTAATTTATATCATGGATTGAGATCCTTTAATATAATATAAGGTAAACTGGAAAATATTTAAAAAATATTAAGCAATTTATTCAAGCGAATATCAAAAAATTTGAATTAAAAAAAAAATGAACTAAATGAATGAATGTCATATTTGTATACAAACAGAAATTTATGGTGTGAAAACCAGGGGTGAAAGTGGTTATTTTACTTTTAACGAACTGTCAAATGGTTCGTTCTACGTTTGCATAATTACTGACAGAATAGTGGTAAAGGGATTATTAGCAAGCTACTTGAATGCTGTTATCAGTGAGGATTTTTTTTAATGTTTTAATTGTTTTGTACAAACAATAAAAAATGAGCTTCATTATCTGTACCGTGTACATTATCTATTTAATACCATTATTACCCATCTATGGTGAAATTAGTAGTATGGGCGCAAAATGGACGAGTGCAATGCAATTGCAAATGTTGATCAATGTTGCAAGACTGCCAACCCCCCCCCCCTTGTTGCAAGGCACCCATAGTGCCAACCCCCCTTCCCCCTTGTTGCAAGGCACCCCCTAAATGGGGGAGGGGGTTGCTGCAAGAGCAACAAGGGGTTATGCAACTTGGAGGCGGAGTTATCCCCCAAGTTGCAATGAACCCCTGCTGGGAAGACCACTTTGGAGGATAAGGTGGGACGGCCTCTCCCCCCAAAGGGGTATACCTAACCTAAGAGAGAGGAGAAAGAGAGAGAGGAGAGGTGTTCGCTTGACAGGAGCCAAGCGCATATTAAGACTTCAGCCGAGTGGCCGTTGCCTTATATGGCCTCTAATCAGCCAGTCGGCTTAATCAGCCAGTGCCTCCAGGCATCATCAGCCAGTTGGCACAGTGTATACTTCGTGTGGCACGTACACACCATTCTATACATATACACCCATTACGATTTATGAGTCGGGCGACCGCGTTAAACTGTAGGTCTAAGGTGGAGTGTAGGCGGGCTCGAGACCCTGCGGCGGCGCGTCCTTCCGCGGTTGCCAGGGCGACCTAATGATCCGTGTTAAACCTTAGGTCTAAGGTGAAGTGTAAACATCCTTTCACGGTTCGTAGGAGCAACCAGGGGATCCCCTTATTGCAACACTCGGTCATGTTGTTTTTCTATTTGTGTATTTCTCTCTCTCTCTCTCTCTCTCTCTCATATATATATATATATTAGTGGTGGACCGGATGTCAGTTTTTCAACATCTGCGGATGCAGATCTTTAATTTCAATATCCGCGGATGCGGATGCGGATATTTAGTTAATCTATCAGTATAATATAGAATTATGAATATATGACATAATTTTTAAAATTTCGTGATATTACTGTTATGGCAGGCAATGCATAAGAATTAAAATGAATATTAATGTTTTCATTATGATAAAAATAATAACTTTCTCAAGAGTTTCAGCCACAGAAAATTCAATGAAACAAGTTTCATTCAATTTTCTGTGTTACCAGGTATTTATATTTTGAGGTTTATATATTTGTTTGTTCATTAATTAATACTTTACATGAAATGTACATGACTGGACCTTATAAGCTACTTTATAAGCTAATTTAATTGTAAATTGCATAATTTATTAGAGGTAATATCCGCATAACATCCGCAGTCAGAAGTGTGGATGCGGATGTTAAAAATGATGAGGATATCCGCACATGCTGATGCGGATATCCGGTCAACCACTAATATATATATATATATGTATATCCCCCTCTAAAAGTAGGTCTAAGGTGGTGTGTAAAGATTGACGTTCGCCATAATGAACAATTCGGGCGGAAAGCAAAGGCGGGCCTATATATATACATTTCCAGAAACCTTACAAAGGTTTCGCGTGATGATCTCTCATTTCGCGAAGGTCAAGCCTGTCGCCCCTCCTCTCGAGTTGGCCTGGTGAAGTAGTGAGTTTGATTCTTGCGCTCTTCACCTCACATAGCCAGGTACGCCCGGCTCATCGGGGATTGTTCTGATCCAGGCGTCTAGTCTTCTTTTGAAGATTTCCACTGCAACTCCCTTTGTGTTTCTTAGGTCTTTGGGCAACTGATTAAACAGTTTTGGTCCTCTCACTACAAAACTATTTTCTTTCAGGGTTAAGGATGTGCCCTGTCTCGCCTTCAATTTGGGAATACGGCACAGTCTGCCGTTTCTACTGTTCACCGTTGTTTGGGGAGTTAAAGGGTTCAGAGTAAGATTAGGGACTAGTTTCTCCATTATTTTCCAAGTGTAAATAATGGTGTATCTCTCTCTTCTACTTTCCAGTGAGTATAGGTCTAGTTCGCGTAACCTTTCCCAGTAATTTAGTTCTTTGCACCCATTGATCTTGGCTGTGAAGCTTCTCTGGATCCCTTCCAGCTGTCTAATGTCTTCTTTTTTATATGGGAATGTTAGGACCGAGCAGTATTCCAATTTGGGTATTATCAGGGTTTTCAGTAGAGGAATCATTACATTCCTATCCCTTCGTTTAAAGGTTCTCAATATCTGTCCTGTTATTCTCTTTGCTCTGTTTACTGCTATCTTATTTTGTGTCTCAAATTTCGCATCATCCGTCATTACAACCCCTAAATCTTTTGCTCTGGGATTTCTCTGAATTTCCTGTCCATTTGGGGTATAATATTCCATTGATTTTAGGTCTTCTCTTATTCTGTACCGTAATAGCTGAAATTTCTCGGTGTTAAACTTCATATTGTTGTCTTCCGTCCACTTGTAGATTCTGTTTATGTCGGTTTGTAGAGATCTTATGTCCTCTGGGTTTCTTATTTTTCTACTGATCTTTGTATCATCCGCAAAGGATGTTACTGTGCTGTCTCTGGTAACTTCCTCATCTATGTCAGTTCGCATGATTATGAAGAGTAGTGGAGCTAATACTGTTCCTTGTGGTACTGAGCTGAGGACCTCTGATTCTGATGAAGATACTCCTTGTACTGTAACGACTTGCCGCCGCTCACTAAGGAAATTATATATCCATTTCCCTACTTTTCCTGTTATTCCCATATATTTCAGTTTATGTATTATGATTCCGTGGTCACTTATTCCCATATATTTCAGTTTATGTATTATGATTCCGTGGTCACACTTGTCAAACGCTTTAGCAAAGTCTGTGTATAGTACATCCAGTGATGGGCATCGATACATGAAAATCGCTAAAGCGATACCGATACATCGATACATGAAGAACGTCTTAGGCGATACCGATACGCCGATACTTTCTAGATGTCTTAAGCGATACCGATACCGATACATGCATCGCCGGTACATTTTTATAATTATTCATTTAATAGGTAGGTATTAGATATTATTGTTTATACTAGTAATTTGTACGCACTGTAAGTAAAATCAACGACATTTTAATGGGTTTTATAGATGTAAATAAAAACAATTGCTTTATTTAATGAGAGTATGTTTTAATTTTGTAGGATACATAAATGACTGAAAATATTACACTAACAATTAAAAGTAATTACTATTACCCTGATTGATAAGAAATGCCTCGGGGGACCAAGAGGAATCGCTGTGTTACAAGTATGAACCTGTTTAAACGCATATCAATTTGTCAGTTTTTGGGATAGTGAAAGATGATTCGTACTGAACTCTTAGTATTTCAGATACTTCTGTTAGATCATCCGATAAAGCACTGTTCTCATTTTTTAAAGGTCCGATAGTCGCATGTTTTTTGACTTTCTTTTTGCAAAATTATAGAAGTACTTTTAGTTAGCCTTTATCGCTACTATAGCGTCGTCTTCTTCTTTTCCTGTATGCTTCTCGATTAGTTCCTGTATGACGACATCAATACTTTGCAGTTTATCATTTAATATTTTTCTGATGTTGTTATCTTTACAATTACTTAGTTTTGCAGTCATTCTTTTTCTCTTTCGAAACAGTGCTCTCTTTCGTCCTTCGAACCTGCTTCTCTTTCCTCTTTGTTGTATCTTTGGGACATGTTTTTCCACAATTTCTAGCGTCTTCTCTAACGTCATTAGCATCTCTTCCGTTGTCGTGGCCTCGAAAATGGTTTTCCAATCTATTACTTCCATGCTGGCCGTCACGTCTTCCCAGTTTATAGTTTTGGAGTGAAAATTTCGAATTTGCTTTTTTCTGTTGTGCGTGTTCTTTCCTTTCCTGTTGTCTTTATATTAGTTGTCATTTCAATGATGTTGTGGTCCGATATCATAGTTGGGGATATGTCTACCTTTTCAATTAGATTATTGTTGTTTGTGAATACCAAATCTAGGCAGTTGTTTTTTCTTGTGTTTTCTGTTATTTCTTGCGTTAACATAAATTCATCAGCTAGAGCTAGTAGCATTTTCACCTGCTCCTGGTCTTCTCGTGTGCCCCCCTTGTCCTGGTGTATACATATATTTTTTTCTATCCTTTTATATTTCATGAATAGGAAATTAAAATCTCCACAGAGAAAAATATTTGGGGTTGGAGAGTGTAGATCTTTTACCAGGTTTCTTACCTCTGTACTGGAATCTGAAAATTTTGAGGTTGGCGTGTATGGGGGTCTGTACATTACAATTAGTACCAAATTTAATTTTCCATTTTTGCTGCTACACATTCTACGTAGTTGTTTGAGGTACTTGTAGCCATTTCTGCTATGTGCCTTTCGCGTGTGTAAATAGCACATCCTCCTTTACGTCTCACTGTTCTGTCGGCTCGGAGGATGTTATAGTTGTCAATTTGTATTCCTTTTTTGTCAATACAGAACTCACAGTTTTCACAATTCGCCTGGCAGTCTTTTAGATGAGTTTCCGTGAGGCATGCAAAGTCTGCTCCTGCTTCTTGCATGAGTCCTTTCAGGTATACAACTTTTTTCGTGGAATGGTTTGATTTAAGGCCCTGTATGTTGGCTAGGATTATTTTTTATTTTTTCTTTCTTTTTCGCATACAGGTAGTTCCAATTTGTTTTCCAATAGGGGTGCCAGTTTCGTTGCCTTGTGGTCCTCCGAGAATTTACCTCTTTTTTATCTTTGTCGGTACCTGTTGTCCCGATAGCGCATGAAGTGCCTTTGTTCGTACCTTCTGTCCGGCTCTCGGATTCCTATATTTATATTTGTTAGCTGGTTTTTTAATTGCTGGATAGTATTTAGCAGCTGAAATGTGTTGGCTGCGTCTAAAAAATTGGCACTTTTCTTTGATATTTGTTTTTTCTGTTCGCTCGTTGCGTTCCTTTGAGGGTGGTGGTATCTGCATTTTTTTTCCTATTTGCAACTCCCATATCTTGCATAAGTGTTGCAGACCGTAAGATGGTGGAACATGCATTTCTTATCAGATTTGCAGTATCCACTTGTGTACTGCGTTTCGCATAATGTGGGATGTGCAATTGTGCATATATGCATTGCCCATCCCTATATCTGCAGTTTCCTTTCGCATAGTATTTACATACGATATTTTCTACGCTTCTGCTTCTTTTCTTATTGTCTTCAAAGTCCTTAATTTTGGTATTATCATTATTTTTCCTTGATTGTTTATTTTCTACATTTTTAGTTATTATCTTTTTATCATTTCGCTCGTTGGGCCGTTTGACTATTTCGCAGCTTTTACTTATTTCTTTTCTTACATCTATGTCTTCCTTTCGTATTATATTGTTTATATCGTTATTTGTTATTAAACTATTGTTCGTTATAATGCTGTTACTCGTTATTTCTTCTTCTCTCTCATCCACCCGGCTTTCCGTTGGGACCATGTCGGACCCATGTGTCCCCATTCTTTCATTCTTTTCTGCTATCTCCATTTCTTTAAAGACCGCGAACGAGTTTACGGTCTTTGTACAGGCGCCACATAGAAATTTGATCCCCACAACGTGTTTCGCGTTCGAGGCAAGCGTTATTTCCTTATCATTCTAATTCATGCAGATAGTCATATATATATATATATATATATATATATATATATATCCCCGTTCAAAAGTAGGCCTAAGGTGGAGTGTAAAGATTGACATTCGCCAGAATGAACAATTCGGGCGGAAAGCAAAGGCGGGCCTAAATATGTACATTTCAGGAAAAAAGTTCATCTAAAAATTTGTGTAAACACCTTTCCACGTTTCTCTCTCATATATATATATATATATATATATCAGGTCATCCCACAAGTAATGTCGTTTTTTTAGATCGGAATTTGAAGGACAAAAAAAAACTCAACTGAAACTTTTTAATCTAGTACTATATATTTTCCATCGGAATCAATGACACTCTGCCAACGTCTTTACAAGCTTTTCAATGCCATGTTTATAAAATTCAGGCGGTTTTAATGCAAAAAACGTACAAAGACTGGTGTGCAGGTCATCTAAAGAAGTATACTATTTCTCGTCAAGATAGTTTTGCAGACTCCTGAAGAGATGATAATCTGAAGGCGCAAGGTCTGGAGAATATGGAGGATGTAGAAGTTTTCCCACCCAAGCTCCTCAATTTATGCAGAAGTGATCCGAGCGGTATGAGGACGTGCGTTGTCGTGGTGGAACACGATTCCTTTCCGATTAACCAAAGAAGGTCTCTTTTTTTTTTAGTGCAGTGTTCAATCGATCCAGTTGTTGACAGTAGACTTGAGCGGTGATTGTTTGGTTGTGTGGTAAGGTTTCAAAGTGTATTACACCACCTTTATCCCACCAAACACTAAGCAACACCTTCCGAGGGTGAATATTTGGTTTTGGCTGTGGTGTCGCTGGTTCTCCGGCACAAACCCACTGTCGACGGCGCTTAACATTCTGGTACAGTATCCACTTTTCATCACCAATCACTAAACGGTGCAAAAACGGATCTTGGAGTTCACGGGAATGAAGAGCTGTGTTAATGTTTACCCGTACCCTCAGATTGTCGACCGACAATTCATGTGGCACCCATTTTCCTAACTTAGGCACTTTCCCGAGTTGTTGCAAATGTCGATGGATGGTGGACGAGGATGAATTGAGTTTCTGGGCCAATTCTTCGACAGTTGTTGAACAGTCTTCTTCAAGTGCGGCTAACAGCAGGTCATCATCAAACTCAGCAGGGCGTCCAGAGCGTGCTGCATCTGTCTAAAATATTTTGACAGTTGGTTCAAGGATTCTTGAAATATACTCCTGACGGCATAAATGATCGAAGTATATAAGAAATCAATTAAAAACTATTGGAACGTAACCACAAATAGAACCAAAATCGTACGCCCGCCAGAGTACTGACACTCAATTCTTTCCAGCATCTGGAAATTCTGGGCGACAATGTTATACTTCTCTTTTGGCGCGCTCTGATGCCCTTTGATACCGGCGAAAGGAGCTTGAGTCGCCATCTTAGTTCGTTCAAAGCTCTCATACGAGTAATACGTATCGGTTTTGACTCCGTAATTTTAGCCGGTTATCATTTCAATTAACTTCGCTTTATAATAAAATGCCAAGATTTAACATCATTCACTAATGATTCTAATAAATCGAATTCTTTTAAGATTTAGAATTCCTTTTAAGCTCTTTATTCTCAGTCAGCGGAACCTTTATCATATCTCTCGCTGATTCACTTGTACTCGTATGTGGAGGCTAAGCTTCACGCCTCACTCTAATTTCTACTCGTTGTAGCACACATGTATATGTTTATACCCGGGTGTTAATCATTGACCCAAGTGTTTGATAACGCCATTGTGGATTGTCTTACACGAGGAGAACCATCCAGGGGTAGCTATTTAGATTGGTTTGGAATTTCATTAACGATCGTCAAATTGAACCTCCGACAGGTTGACTGGGGTTATCAGCTTGAAGCGAGTTAATTGCGATTCACGAGCTTAATCTGACTAGCGATATATATTGTGGAACAACCATTTGCATAACGTTGCAACCTAAATCGATAATTTATAGTTAGGCTTGTTAGAGACTAACTTATTTATCAATTTAAATTAAACAAATTTAAATGTATTCAACTTAGTCTAAACTAAACAAAGTTAAATCTATCACATAAAGAGTTAAGCTTCCCTTAAGAATTATTTCCTTTAAGTGAATATGCTTAAACAATTAACAGCGTCCAAGTTTTGTGAGCCCTAAGTTTAATTTAAACAATACCTTTTCGAACCTGAGGTAAGGGTGGACGCGGGTAGCCGTAAAGATAACCCTCTTTTAGGCTGCTTAATTTTCCACAAAATTGGTCCTTCGAACCGGATACATTTACTTAAATCTACTTTAAAATTAACTCAAATAACTCAAATCTAAATAATTCAAAATGACTGCCGTAATGAGACGTGGTGGTCATCGCACCATGGCGAAATGGCTTATCGCTGAAAATATTAAATTTATTTCCACCGGTACACCCGATCTCAACAAAATTGAAGCTACTCGTAATTTGTTACTTAGTCAAAGTAATAAAATTCTTGAGTATGATGACAAAATTCAGTCAGAATTATCTGATGATAAACTCATCACCGACATGACTATTGCTTTGGAATATCAGGCTGAAATTGAGCAACATGTTATTCTAATCAATAAGTTTATAAAACAAAAGGAAGCTGATGTAGCAGCTCATAGTAAACCAAAAGAACAGGCAGTCAAATTGCCTATTATTAAACTTCCTACCTTTTCTGGTAATCCTTTGAAATGGCAACACTTCTGGGATATATTTAAATACACTATTCATGAGCGTGATGATATATCAGGCGCTCAAAAATTTACTTATCTATCGGGTCAACTTAAAGACGAAGCCTTACAGCTTCTTGATGGTTTTACTACCACCAATGTCCAATGATCACTATGAAGAGGCTGTTAAGCTTCTCTGTGAGACTTATGGTAAGCCTCACAAAATAATTCAAGCGCATTTACATGCTATTTTTGATCTGGAATGTCCCAGAGCTAATTCTACCGAAATTAGTAAATTTCACTCTCACTATGAATGCCATCTACGAGGTCTCAAAATTATGGACACAAATATTGACGAAGCTGGTTTTGTTTTCGCCGCCCTTTTGCTACGTAAATTACCGAATCGCGTTCGGGATAATATTAATCGAGCTGCTAAGTCCGATTATTGGAATCTAGATAGTTTCAGGAAAGCTATTGACAATGAGATATTATTGCTACAGTCAGTAGAGCCCGAAAGCAAGCCTACTGAGCATGTTAAATCTAATTCTAATTATGCAAAAGGCAAACCGAATCTTCATGATATTCGCCCTAAGTCTAACACTAATTTTTATAAATCTAATTCTAAAAAATCTACTGTTGGTTCTTTTTCCAATGCTAATAAGAATGGAGACAAGGAAAATCGAATAAGACCATGTGCACTCTGTGCCTCAGAGAATAAAGTTCATGAGTGTCCTAAGTATAACACTCCTAAATTACGCTCGAAGAGGTCTCGCGCTCTAAATCTATGCCTCAACTGTTTGAGGAATAATCATAAAACGTCAAACTGCATGAGTAAATTTTCATGTAGGTTTGTGTTTTACATCTGCAAATGAGTCGATTAAACCCAATAGTCAGAGTAAAGAGGCACAAACTGAGTTAGCAGTCACTTCGGTGTCAGCCGCTTTAACCAAAAACAAATCAAGCACAGCATTGCCTGCTGCCATGTTGCCTGTAGTAACTGACTACGGTGTAATTAATTTATACACGCTTTTCGATCAAGGATCACAGAAAAGCTTCATGCTTAAATCTATAGCGAGAGAATACAACATAAGACCTTACAAGAAGACCACCTGTCTTATTGATGGTTTCAACTCTAGCAGTAAAACACAGAGCTATGATGTAGCTAAAATTCTAATTCAAACTAAATCTAATAAACATGAAATCGAAGTCATTCTGGTTGATAGACTTCCATCTAAAGTTGTTATTCCAGGGATAACACAAACTATTCAATTTTTAAAATCCCAAGGCATACAATTAGCTTCTTTGGTGATTAAAAACGACTCTATTAATGAAATTAGCATTTTAATTGGTTCTGACTATTATTTTAATTTTATAACTGGTCAAACTAAGCATGGTGACATTCATTTGTTAGAAACAGAGTTAGGTAATGTCATCAGTGGTCCAATTAAATTCAAATCAACTAACAAATCTAGTAATCTAAATTCAAATTTATCCGTACTTAGAGTGGGAGTGTCCGAGTCTAATTCTGGTTCCGAGATTGACAAGTTATGGGATCTCGATTCTTTAGGAATCAAAATAAATGAACCATCGGACTCTGAGCATAGAGTCATGAAAAAATTCTACGAAATTACCTACTGTAATGGCAGATATGAAGTTGGACTTCCTTGGAAGGAGAATCCTCCTCCTCCCTTCTAATTACGGTATGGCAAAGGGTAGACTTTTGTCTACTCTTAACAAACTAAGGAAGACCCCAGAAAATTTAAAACATTACAATGATGTGATACAGGATCACATCACGAAAGAATTTGTGGAGTTAGTCCCAAATTCTCAAACTCTATCAAACAATGCTAATATCCACTATTTGTCACATCACGGAATTAAGAAAGATTCGGCTACCACCCCTCTGAGAATTGTTTTTGATTGTTCAGCGGGTAATCCAAGTTTTAATGACTGTATGTACACTGGACCCTCTAATTCATGATTTAGGGCACATTTTATTGAGATTTAGGTTAGGTCATTATGCTTGCGTTAGTGATATCGCAAAAGCCTACCTTATGATTTCACTTAATGAAAAGGACAGAGATGCAACCCGTTTCCTATGGCCTGAAAATCCTTTTAACCCTGACTCCCTCATTTGTGTTTACCGCTTTAAAGTGGTTTTGTTCGGAGCGACGTGCAGTCAGTTTCTACTGAATGCCACGATCCTACACCATTTGAGAGGACATTCTTCTCTGGTGAGCAAGCAGGTTGAACGTAATATATACGTGGATAATCTCATGTTCTCGTCAGACAACGAAAATCAATTGCTGAGCTTCTATCAAGAATCTCAAACGTTGCTCAGCGCAGCTAATCTGACTTTGAGAGAATGGGCCACGAATTCAACCTCCCTTAACGCCTCCATTATGGAGCAAAACAACGGAGTCAAGTTGGGTAAACCTATTAAGGTCTTAGGGATGATATGGGACAAGGAATCGGACACGCTACTCTATCCTCACTTCGTATTCAATAATTTTAATCTAACAAAAAGGGTAGTCTTGAGCAATGTTGCTAAGGTGTTTGACCCTTTAGGCTATTTAAATCCTGTTACAATCAAGACACGCATGTTTCTACATGGGTTGTGGAAACAAAAATTAGATTGGGATGAGCCATTGAACGACGTACTAAGCAGTGAATGGATAACTTTATCTCAAGAAATCGAAGCTGTAAAAAATCTGGCCATCCCACGAAATCTAAATTTGAACGAGACTGTATCAATGCATGCGTTCTCGGATGCCAGCACAAAAGCCTATGGCACAGCAATTTACTTTGTGTCTGGAAACAAATCTATTTTAATTATGTCAAAGGTAAAGGTTTTACCTTTGAAAGGGTTATCAATACCCCGGGCAGAACTGACGGCAATGAGTTTGTCGTCTCGCCTAATCAACTATATTCTAGAAACTTACTCTCAAGAACTCCAATTTGATCATATCTATTTATGGTCGGACAGTAAAGTTGCTCTGTCGTGGTTAGCCACAAATAAGCCTTTGAAACCTTACGTAGAAAATCGCGTAAATGAAATTAAGAAGTTGGTACCTCAAGCTGAAATTAAATATGTACCAACGAAAGAAAATCCTAGTGATCTCATATTACGAGGTATCACCGCTAAAGTTTTTTTTTAGTCCAACGAATGGTTTGTTGGGCCCAAATGGTTATGTAATGAAGAAGAATGGCCAGAAAACATTGAACCACAAGAAAGCGAAGAATTTCTTGTTGAAACTCATCCTGTAGTGGCACACAACACTGAAACAATTCTCGATATAAATCAATACGGTAGCATGAGTAAATTAATTCATGTTACGGTTCTGGTCTTCCGATTCATTAAATTACTCAAGAAACAAACTAATCAATCATGTTTGTAGATAATCATGAAATCAATCTACAAGAAATTCAAGATGCTGAAGATTATTTAATCCAAACTGTACAAAGGGAGTCCTTACCTGAGGAATTCTCCTACTTTGAAAATAAATCTAAATGCACCAATCTAATCAAACAATTTAATCTTTTCATTCAGGAAGGGGTTTTAAGATGCAAGGGAAGACTTGGGAAGTCTGACCCTACTTATGATGCAAAATATCCTATACTTTTGCCTAAAAATAATCATTTTACGAAGTTAACTATTCTAAAATATCATATTAAATCAATTGATTAATGATTAATTTTAAGTCTTTTTTTCGTTGGCCTGGAGTATGTCTAAAATATTTAGACAGTGGGTTCAAGGATTCTTGAAATATACTCCTGACGGCATAAGTGATCGAAGTATATAAGAAATCAATTAAAAACTATTGGAACGTAACCACAAATAGAACCAAAATCGTACGCCCGCCGGAGTACTGACACTCAATTCTTTCCAGCATCTGGAAATTCTGGGCGACAATGTTATACTTCTCTTTTGGCGCGCTTTGATGTCGGCGAAAGGAGCTTGAGTCGCCATCTTAGTTCGTTCAAAGCTCTCATACGAGTAATACGTATCGGTTTTGACTCCGTAATTTTAGCCGGTTATCATTTCAATTAACTTCGCTTTATAATAAAATGCCAAGATTTAACATCATTCACTATTGATTCTAATAAATCGAATTCTTTTAAGATTTAGAATTCCTTTTAAGCTCTTTATTCTCAGTCAGCGGAACCTTTATCATATCTCTCGCTGATTCACTTGTACTCGTATATGGAGGCTAAGCTTCACGCCTCACTCTAATTTCTACTCGTTGTAGCACACATGTATATGTTTATACCCGGGTGTTAATCGTTGACCCAAGTGTTTGATAACGCCATTGTGGATTGTCTTACACGAGGAGAACCATCCAGGGGTAGCTATTTAGATTGGTTTGGAATTTCATTAACGATCGTCAAATTGAACCTCCGACAGGTTGACTGGGTTATCAGCTTGAAACGAGTTAATTGCGATTCACGAGCTTAATCTGACTAGCGATATATATTGTGGAACAACCATTTGCATAACGTTGCAACCTAAATCGATAATTTATAGTTAGGCTTGTTAGAGACTGACTTATTTATCAATTTAAATTAAACAAATTCAGATGTATCCAACTTAGTCTAAACTAAATAAAGTTAAATCTATCACATAAAGAGTTAAGCTTCCCTTCAGAATTATTTCCTTTAAGTGAATATGCTTAAACAATTAGCGTCCAAGTTTTGTGAGCCCTAAGTTTAATTTAAACAATACCTTTTCGAACCTGAGGTAAGGGTGGACGCGGGTAGCCATAAAGATAACCCTCTTTTAGGCTGCTTAATTTTTCACAGCATCTGTCAAACAGCAGTCACCATTCTTAAACTTTTGAAACCATCTTTGACATTCCCTCACATGCAGAATATCGTTGCCATAAACTTCCTGAATGTTTCGCGTTGCTTCAGTAGCACTATTCCCTTTTTTTAACTCGTAAAGCATTATATGCCTGATATACTCTTCTGATACCGCCATGTTTATGAGGGGTTCACATAAAGCAAAACACACATCTTTCCTGGTGAAGGTCTGTAAAGTATGTAGCGAAACACGATTGATCTCCTCTTCGATATAACCTCCGGGAAATTTATGCTTAAACCGAGTAGGACTAGTTTAAACTTAATCTATCGTAAAAAACGACATTACTTATGGGATGACCTGATATATATATATATATATATATATATATATATATATATATAATATATATTATATATATACAGTACTGGCCAAATTATTAGGAATTTTTTTAAAATTTCATTTTTTGGTATAAAATGTTAAATTAAACCAATTTTAAACGTTGAAAAGTTATTTATTTCTACACAAGAATACATGGTCATTATTTAGCAATAGTTTAGTACTTAGTTTGACCCACCTTAGCTGCCATAATGGCTGCGACACGCTTCGGCATGCCATGAATCAATTTTTTGCATAATTCTTTAGTCGAACGAAGCTTGTTTGTTCGTCAGTTGTCGTTTGGTTGTCGTGCGATGCGGGTGTGTTTCTCTTTCTTTTACGTGTCATTGTAAATACCGTTTAATTTAAATAGTGTATTTACCCAATTTCGGCAATTATTTGTTACAGTTTTTAAGTGAATTTGAAAATGGGGCGAAAGAATGACTTGAGTCCACGGAAAATTGGGCAAATACAGGTTTTATTAACTTCTTCTACATTTAAACAAAAGGAAATCGCTGCCAAACTCCATGTTTCACCACAGTCAGTACTTCGTATTAAGAAAAAAATGGTATTTGGAGAAAATGTAGGCCCCAAAAGGGTTGGAAGATGCGGCAGAAAAAGGGTAACGACTCCAAGAACTGATAGACAGATTGCAATTTTCTCTTAGAAATAGAAGAGCTACTTGCAAAAACATTTCCAGTAGTCTAGCGGCTGATGGCATCAATATTAGTCGTAGAACAGTCAACAGGAGGCTTCTAACTGCCGGCTTCAAAGCCTACCGTCCAAGGAAGAAGCCCAGGCTCACTGAGGCTATGAAGAAGGCACGTTTTGCATGGGCAAAGGAACACATTAACTGGACTAGTGAGGATTGGGAACAGGTAAGAATAATATTTAACATTAAATAGAATGTTAATACAGTAAATACAGTATGCATAGAAGTGTATTTACAGTACGTGATAAAACTGCAGTAAAAATATCTGTAAAGCAGCAAGTCATACTGTACTTCGTTTTAGCTGTACTTCATACGCTATGCACTGACTCTTTCACAGGGCTTTCTTTGATTGCAGGTGGTGTTCTCCGATGAGTCAACGATTGCCGTGCTTGACGATCGTGTTCAAAGTGTAAGAAGGAGGCCTGGAGAAGAATTTTTGCCTGAGTGTCTGATGAAAACGGTGAAATTTCCACAAAAGATCATGGTTTGGGGAGCAATTTCTGTGCATGGAACTAGTCGTTTGAGCATTGTTGAGGGGAATATGAACCAAGTCAAGTATATAGAAGTACTAAGAAGACGTCTACTGCCTCAAATAAGGGAATGGTATGGTAATAGACGTTGGATTTTTCAACAAGACTCAGCTCCATGCCACACGGCAAAGTCGGTTAAAAAATGGTGTCATGAAAATAGTGTTCGGTTGCTCCCATGGGCTGGAAATTCTCCAGACATGAACCCAATCGAAAGTTTATGGTGTATTTTAAAGGACGTAATCCATGAAACGCCGATAACAACAAAACACCAACTCATAGAGCGACTTATTCAAGTCTGGTTTCACTCTACACGTATTAAGGAATTATGTAAAAAATTGATTCATGGCATGCCGAAGCGTGTCGCAGCCCTTAAGGCAGCTAAGGGGGGTCAAACTAAGTACTAAACTATTGCTAAATAATGACCATGTATTCTTGTGTAGAAATAAATAACTTTTCAACGTTTAAAATTGGTTTAATTTAACATTTTATACCAAAAAATGAAATTTTTAAAAAATTCCTAATAATTTGGCCAGTACTGTATATATATATATATATATACATACAGGGTGTTTGAAAACTTTCTGTACAAATTGTAATGGGGGATAGGCAACACCAAGACAAACCCTTTTCGTCTATAAGTGTATGTCCGCTGACGTCACCATTCGGCGCGAGGGGGCGCCGCTGCAATTGGCTAAAAGGTGAAGTGGGCTAGACTCGCGCTTGCCGCGGGCATTCTTAAATCGGACGTAGTACGCGTAACATGGAGCGCTTCACGACTGTTGAGATGGCTGACATGCATATGGTGTATGGGGCTGCCAATGGAAACGGAAGAGCTGCTGTGAGGTTGTACCGACAGCGCTTCCCAAACAGACGTGTGCCAAACCACCAAACGTTTGCGCATTTGCATCGGCGACTGCGAGAAACTGGAACATTCTATGCAAACATGCATGACACTGGTCGGGAGAGAAACGTGCGCACTCCTGACATGGAAGAAGAAATCCTACGGCGATTTGAGGACAATCCAAGCGCAAGCACGCGAGGTGTTGCACGTATCCTCGGTGTGAATCACGACCTGGTCTGGAGAGTGTTGCACGAGCAGCAGTTACATTCGTTTCATCGTCAGAGAGTCCAGGCATTACAACCTCGGGATTACCCTCTTCGTGTGGAATTCGCACGCTGGTTTCTGCAGCAGACAGCGGTGCAGCCTAATTTTCCGGCTTATGTGCTGTTCTCAGATGAGGCCTGTTTCACACGTGAGGGTGTGTTTAACATGCACAGTTCTCACGTGTGGGCGCACGCAAATCCACATGCTACACGGGTGCATGCTCATCAAGAACGGTTCGCCGTCAATGTTTGGGCGGGTATCGTCCATGGCAAGTTGCTGCTCGTGCAACACTCTCCAGACCAGGTCGTGGTTCACACCGAGGATACGTGCAACACCTCGCGTGCTTGCGCTTGGATTGTCCTTAAATCGCCGTAGGATTTCTTCTTCCATGTCAGGAGTGCGCACGTTTCTCTCCCGACCAGTGTCATGCATGTTTGCATGGAATGTTCGTTTCTCGCAGTCGCCGATGCAAATGCGCAAACGTTTGGTGGTTTGGGACACGTCTGTTTGGGAAGCGCTGTCGGGACAACCTCACAGCAGCTCTTACGTTTCCATTGGCAGCCCTATACACCATATGCATGTCAGCCTTCTCAGCAGTCGTGAAGCGCTCCATGTTACGCGTACTACGTCCGATTTAAGAATGTCCGCGGCAAGCGCGAGTCTAGCCCACTTCACCTTTTAGCCAATTGCAGCGGCGTCCTCTCGCGCCGAATGGTGACGTCAGCGGACATACACTTATAGACGAAAAGGGTTTGTCTTGGTGTTGCCTATCCCCCCTTACAATTTGTACAGGAAGTTTTCAAACACCCTGTATATATATATACATATATATATATATACAGTATATATATATATCCCCGTTTAAAAGTAGGTCTAAGGTGGAGTGTAAAGCCTGATTTTCACCAGAATGAACAATTCGGACGGATAGCAAAGGCGTGCCTATATAAAGGAGGGACATGAAGAAAAGTGAAAGCGATATAAGCAAACATCTAATTAAACGATGTAATTAGCTGAACAATAGAAGGACAAAAATATTTATGAGGATGTCATTAGACGAAAGCGCTTCAGCACCACTCTGTTTCCTTTCCTTCGTGGTTTTATTCATCATAAATATTTTTCACGCGTTACTTTCTTGAAATAATTTTCATATATATATATAATTATATTAAACATCGTTCTGAAAATTGCAGAGTTTGGCGGAAGTGATAGATAATTTCGATTTAAAATTCCAATAAATAAGCTTCTTTCTGCAGGAGTTTATTTCGAGATCATAAAGATTAAAACTTTATCAGCAATTGATTCGTCGTTTAGTGTATCTTTGAAACACACGAATTGTACCAAATATATCTCTGCTAATCATAGTTTTTCTTGTCTTTCTACAAAAAAAAAAAAATTTAATTTCGGGGCTATAAAAGCCTTTCCATTCTGAACTTTTCTCATATATATATATATATATATATGTATTATAAATATAACATATATACACACGCACACACAAATGTTTATTTCTTTATTGCTGCTTCTCTGATTTCCAAGATTCGAGATAAGGTACGCATTTTAAATTATACTACACAGCGTCGGGTCAATCTTATTTCAATTCGCTCGAGATCGTGTTTATTGAAACACTATATCACACGTCTTTGTTTTTTTTAAATTTATCTATTTTATCGCTCAAATTTTACAGGGCAGCCTTCATGGACAATTAAATATCTTCCAATTTTATATTTCAAGGCACCATAAACCGAAGTTAGCGTCTCTCTCAAACATACGCGAATTGTTCCGAATATATCTTCCAATATCACGGAAACCCTTCCTTTCCCTACAAACGAGGTTGTACAGGCGAACTTCTACTACCATAAAACGTTTCACATTCCAACCTCAACTCTCTCTCTCTCTCTCGGTCGAATACAAGATCAAAAAACAAAGCGTTTCTCGTCTCTCCACGAATGGGAATATCTGACACGCCCCGGATTTCACGGGGCAACCAACCATAGCCCTGTGGGCGGATCCCAGGACATCTGTTTGGCCGCTATGCAGGCCTACGCGTCAAGTCCTGCCCAAAATTCATCGCTAGCCAAGAGGAAGCTAACGATTGTGTTTTGTGGGTTGGTCATGAAGCCCCCTTTATAAAAGGGAGCAATTCATCTCAGAGCCTCAGTTCGTGTTTTTTCGCTTAGTGCTTTTCAAATATACACTATGAGTCAGTTATCGGTCTACAATTCTCCGGAATTGATTGAAGATGAAGACTTTTATGCTCACGCAACGCTTCTAATTTGCAGAGCTATAGATTGGGGGGAGCTTTTATCTACCCAGAGTGTTACGGAAAATTGTGACGAAATGCAGGAGCCGTTCAATGAAGACGCTGTTAAAATGTAAGTAACCTATAAGTGTCTAACCTAGCTTTATTCTGAGTTTTCCTACAAAGAAAAATTAACCACGGGACTCTTTCTCGTTTATAACAATATAGCCCAGCGCAATAAACGCGTTTTCAAAAATATTTTTAATTCTTTGTTTTTATTTGTACATTTCTTGTACAGGTGCGATTTTAGAAACATTAAAAACTATTAAGATTTGTCTGCGGGTTCGAGACCCGTTGCAGGCAGATGGAGCATAGCATATCCAGCTAATTTAACTTTTGAAAACTGTCAGGATATCTGCTTATGGTTACAATTTTCTGTTAGTCTAACCTAGCTTTATTCTGAATTTTCTACAACGTAAAAATTAATCCCATCATGTTTTTAATTATTGTCTGTTTCCATCATGATTATTTCGGCATATTTTTATCGATAATTTAGCACCGCGGTAGGAATTTTAAATTATAAAAACTTTTAAGAATTATCTGCATTTAAATTCGTGGCATTTCTCTTGTTGTAGCTCTTTATTTTTATTTAACCTTATAGGACCGATGTGGAACTTGATAGTGTTATAGCTACTTTTGATGAAGATGGAATAAGTGATATGGATGCTTCTCCGCACAGCCAACCCAGTGACCTGAATTCAGAAGTCGAGGTATTGGCTCTCATCCGGTCAAGCGAGTGTCAGATCATCGAGGAACTAATGTGAGTATTTTTGAGGTTAAGAACAAAACACATTGTATTCTCATTTATTAAATGGCAGGAAACATATACAAAGCGGAACCAGTGTCCGTTAAATAAGTCTTAATGGCTACATTTTACAGTTACAAATGTATATACAACTTTACACAATATAGATATACACCTTTACACATTACAGCGGGTGCTAACATATGGGAACCTTTTTTTATCTGTGTGCATACACTTTTATCGTTCATCTCTGTGTCGCACAAATCGAATAATTTAAAAAAAAATTATAAATCCCTTCCCACGTGACATGTGCAGGAGAAATGAAATGGACTACATGCCGCACGTTTCAGTATAATATCCTTGAAAACGATATGGGTTCCAAACAATCTCAGGTACATGTAATTGCGCTATGAACTGCACAATTACCGAATCATTCCAGGGCTGAAATCCGAGTGAATCAAAATAGTACATTCTTTCCCTATTTTTAAAATAGATTGCAAAACAATGAATCCCCTCACCCCCCACAATGTCAGTGTTAACGATAATCCCGTACCAACGATAATCCCGTACCAAACCCAAGTTCGTCACAGGCGCCTGTATTATGAGCCAGACTACTATATGCTCTCGTGCAGAGCGGGAACACAGCGTCTGATTAGTAGTCCGTAATCATGGTCCCTCCCAAAGCGATGCCATTTACGTATAGAGTAATATTTTTAAGGCCGAAATTCTCGAATTTAAAGGCACTCCTTTTATATTTTCCATTCGTCGAGGCGTGGTCCTGCATTCCAATTAATATCCTTTAAGGTAGGATTCCAAGGGCCACGTTTTCTAGTTGCTTCGAGGCAAACCCGGCAGGGACCGTGTATAGTTTGATCTGTACCCTGTTAATTGGGTATTTTACTGTGGCGTGTATTAAGTCTTTATCAATTTCTATTTGTTTCCGGGAACTTAATTTTACTCGGCGTATACGCAAATATGTCTCCATGATGTGAATCACAACGGGTTTCGCGCCCTCTTTTTGATCAGGCCCCAGATTTATGCAGATCTCAGGAATCGTGCGGGTAAGCTTCAACTTCATATCCACCTCGTTCATAAGCAGTTTCTCCTGGAATGTGAAATCTGTATGAAGACGTCCAAAACATATCTTTTTTTAGAATTTTTAAATTTATCTATTATTTCATTTTCATCTTTAGTATGGTAATACCCCTCGGCGGTTAAAAAGGTGTCCTCCGCTTCTTTTGAAAAGTTGGACATTTTCCAGATAGGCTCGTAGGTGGTAGTACCCCGTTCCTGCCGAGATGTCAACCTGGTTTAAATACATTTCACACTGGCTGAATATGGAGTATAAAAAGTTGGTTTCAGGGTAGGCAGAGTAACTATCATCGCAGTCCGTTCCATCAGAATGGGCTATACGCAGTTTAGCGTACATGTGCATGCAGCGCGGTTGAAAAAGTAAGGGCCTGAGCTGGGTATCACGAATTCTATAGGGGCACTGGGCGAACTAATTGTGTTTAATGGGTTAATTGTAATAAAGTCGCTATGCTCAATAGAGACCTGAGTCGGGGGCATATCAAAGAGAGACAGTTCCGATTTACAGCATTGTGAACTACACGGATGGATGAAACGCACCATGACGAGTTAGAAATAGTGCCACCTCCCTCGACAAGTATTAGTCAGCCTATGATTCGTGAGAGTAGTGTCCTCAGCTTACATCAGTTAAAAAAATGATCAGCCATAGGTTTCATACGCTTAGAGCACTTCTTTTTTGATTTCCTTTTATGTTTAGCGCCACGTGATGGTAACCCCTTCTTCCTGGCAGATCTCTTCTTTCCGCCACCACGCATTTTTCTCTTTGCATCTTTGATGATTTCGTCCCGTGTATGTTTTAAATGTTTTTTTAGAGCTTCTTTTGGCTTAGTTCCACCCATTATGTCTTCTGCCGCGTTAAAACCTGTTTGTAACGCCTTCCGCCCTAGGTACCTGGCACCCCTCTTCAACACTGGGACAGCGGTGCGTATGATGGATGAAAAAATGGATCCAAGTCCACTCCCACGCTGGTATCTCACTCCTCGGTAGAGTGTGAATGGTCTTCGAGTCATTATAAACGGCGAAAGTGTAGTTTCACTGTTAAGCTCCCATCACCGAATGGGAAATTTTTTCCCTCAATCGTTCTTATATATATCGAGATGTTGGTTAATAGATTAATCGCAACATTCACATAATGGGGCTTGTCATATGTAATGCTCAAACTTTTCCCTCTATGGTTCGGGATGTGTGCAATGTGCAGCAGGCGCGCCTTGGTGTCCCAAACAAATTGGTGCTCTACGATATTGCTGTAAATATAGCACATGTCTGGGGTCGGAGAACTTTCACCCAATTTCTCCATCTTCAATTGATACATTAATCTGGAAAAGTCATGCTGTGCCTCGTGAAAGGCATCTCTTTGGAGAGCTGTGCTATATCGGCCCTCAGCCACAATTGTGAACAGCTCTTTATCTTTAATATTTCTACTAAGCGTTGACTTTAACTTCAATGTGCATGCAGGCGTTTCTATGTTTACGACTTCAAAAAGTAAATCGTATGTCAGGTACGATCTTTCAAGACTCTTGTTTAACCTCGTCACAATGTCCATGGCTGTATCATACTGTCCGATTCCTAGTGATACATTTGTGCTATAGTACCGTTCCTCACCGAACAGGACTGAACGCATCGTGTTGTCTAAGGTTATGCCTAATTTTTCGCACTCATCGAATCTTCTAATGATCAGAAATATGATTTGCTCATTTTCAAGAGTTAAAAATTTGGTGGCTAACTGGAGTTCACATAACCCCACCTCATACGAATCACGCTCCAATTCAATGGGTCCGTGGAGTTCTGTCACAAAGTTGGCGAGGGTGTTGTTAGGATGTACAGACAGAGAAGAAGAGGACGGGAGTGTGACATAGAAGTGGCTAGGCGCCATGTTGCATACTAATTAAGCTTCATTATTGCAGCAGCTTTTATATAGGTGTTGAAGCTTTCTGGGTAACCCAGCCATTTCACCAGGTACATTTTTCTCTTTCCTGAACCTTTGCTGCCTAAATTTTTTCAATTTTAAACACACTTTTTCCTAAATTAAATGTCACTTTCTGCAACTCCTCGCGGTAAAAGCCTCCAGCAATCTCTTCCCCATTCAAATTTTCAACGTAATACATCATTATCTCACCTTTAGGTCTCACAGCACGAACTTTAAAAACCTCACGTGTCCATCCTTGCTCAAATCCCTTCGCGAATTTATTTCCCGAACTTGATAGCCTTACATAATCATTGATTTTGAAATGTATAGAGTGTGGTGGTGGTGGTGTTCCATCTTTTCTCACCTCTGGCAGCGCACCTCTTTTTAAAACTTCGTTAGGCGTTGTGCCAATCGTACGATGGTGTGAATGGTTGTATGGTGATGCCAATGAACCGAGAACGTTGAAATATCTGTATGTCCTTTATGGTACGTTGAACTCTTTCAGCTAAAGAGGCCGTATGTATAGAACTGCTAGTGTGGTAACTGATATTAAACTCTGTCAGCATGTTCTGAAAAGCGCGACCTATTAATTCTTTTCCCATATCCGTACAAAAATAGCCAGGAACCCTGTTTTCTTTCAACATCAGCGTTTTGGTGGCTTTAGCAACTGTTTCAGGCGATTTATTTTTCAGGGGAATTAGCCACAGATATCTAGAGAATACATCTATTATGAATAGGATGTAGCGGTCCATCGTTATACACTGAATATCTTTGCATGTCTGTTAAATCCGCTGCCAAATAGAGTCAATCGAATCCGCGTTGTCTTGGCCGTTTTAAACCTTTTTCTCACCGGTTTATGAAGTGTATAAGCATCCTGTTCCCGCAAAAATCTCAAAATCTTTTTTCCTTACACCGTAAACACCTCTGTACAGTCTATTAACGCCACCATAGGTTAGAAATGTCGTAATAGCGTTTACTTAATATGTTAGCCATTTGCGTATTTTAGAGACACGTGGATAAGGCTGGCCGTTTGTTCTCTTCTTTCTCCTTTTCAGAGACGCTGCTGCTGGGGGCGATGGCGTACTCAGTTGTGACACATGCGAGCCTTGATCCAAGTCTTTTAACCTATTCAGATTACCTATCAATGTTTGGGGGACATTTATTTGTTGCAGTCTTGCTTTAATATGCTTCCATCCTGTTGGCGAGGTTCTGTCCCACTTTCTCACCAGATCATGAACAATATCAACGATATTGGATCCTTGTACCCTTGTTCCTTCAACAATGACCTCGCCTGTATCGGCCCACTGTATGATGGGGTCCTCACTCAATAGATTATAAAGACTTAAGCCTTTATTCCTCAATGTATGTGGGAGGCTGTTTTTTAGCACATGTTCGATGTGTTGTGTTCCGTTGTTCTTTGGTTGGTCATCTCTAACGTCGGGCCAGGTCCTGTGTCGCCATGCTCAGCACTACTCGCGCTGTGCCTAATAACCACGGGGAGCTCTGTAGGATTCTTATAATCTTCGTACTCATGAAGAAATTTCTGCAAAGCCTCTTGGTACAAGATCCTTTTCTCATCAGGTGACTTTTCACTGTTTAATAGGGCTAGCAACTCGCTTTCCATTCTTTTAAGCCTACTTTTACGGGGTTCTAGAGCCGTGTCTGGAATCTTTGAACTTTGCAATGAAGCATACACCTCGTGCGGAATCACAACCACCTTCTTCATTATATTAATCTAGTCAGTAAAGGACCCAAAACTGAAAATAAGATGGGTAGGAATGATCCTCCTCTTTGTACAATAATTCGCTTTTTCTTACCCACAGTTTGACTTTTATGAGCGAGCGCTCGTATTATGTTCTTGTAACGACGTAAGCGAGCCTTCTGAGAGGGTTTCATTGGCACATTACATTTTATAACATTAAGACAGATTTCACAGATGCATTTTAAAAAGTCAGAGTCGATATTTTTAACAAACATCTGTTGCAGTGCCCGGGGCAATCGTTGATAGATTTTTATTAATTCACGATATTTCTTCAGCCTATTTGTCATTCTGGAATATACACCGTTTCAGGTTCGCTTGGGAATATATTCGTTCTTAGAAGCACCCTAAACGTGTTTCGCGGGTGAAGGTCACAAAGCAAATATCCATAACGCTGGTTTGTGGCCTCTTTATAAACCTCCAAAAACTCCTTACGCTGATTCGGGAACATTTGATTGGCTAATACCCCAATTTGTGATACATCTCTACGTTGCGAATAAGACTAGATATTGTGTATTTAGCGACACATCGCGCATGTATCTATTTTTGAAAAATAGATTCTGATTGATGAAGAACACGCTTATGTTAAGATGGTGGGAGAACACTGTAAATGTCTCGGCAAACGTTTTATCCATTTCCAACATGAGATCGTCAATTACAATGACTATGTTCATTTCCCTTTAACGAATTAACGTCATATACCCTTTGTGGAACAAAATATTCATCTTGGTACTCGTTGAACACTGATTGATACGTCGAATAGCACCATATAACTTTATGCACAAATTTTGAGAACATCTCTCCCTTTCTTTAATGATTTTAAGCATAAACAGTTTTACCACATCCTGTAGGGCCAGATATAATACATGTGGATGGGCTTGTGAACCTGAATTTTTCTACAGAATCCATTTCTAACACGTCACACTCCTAAGTGGGTCATTTACAAATATTACAAATTTTGAGTGCTGCTTCATATATTTTGTTTTCTTCTTCCACAGAACCGTGAATGACGACGATGTACAGCACCCCATCATCGATATCACAGACGAACCCGTTGACCGTGCAGCTACAGAATCCATCCCCGCTGACGAATCCTCACCAGCGATACCTGTAGCACGCGCCAGTTCAAAGCGGAGGCATGATGAAGAGCCCACCACGTCAGGTATAAAGCGCCAGGTTGAGCCGGTTGTTAGACCACCAGTAATAGAGCCCCAACCTTCTACGTCTTACGACACAACCCCCACAATAGTACCTTCCTCAAATATACCCCTTATTCAATTCCGGGTACATCCTCCACAGCAGCTTCGTTCTGTTGAGGATGGCATAACATTCGAGTTGGTGCGCACACCCACCCCGGCCTTGACTAGAAATCGGTATATAGTCAGGGTTGATCCTAGATCCATGTATAGCAATGGTGTTGAACACGGACTACGGCGCATAGTTGAACGTATTGTAGAGTTTGCCCTTCAGAACCGGACGAACGTGAAGTCAGGACGAGGCTGTCCTTCGGATTCGGGTCAGATGACGGAGATGTAGATGATTTTTGGGTAGTAATACCGTTCAGACGCTTGGCAGCTGAAGATATAGAGTATATATTAGGCCGTATAATGCAGGCCTCTCAAAGTAGTATAGCCTTCAATATGGACAACTTCACGGTAAATATTGACCGTGTATTCCGTGTTGCGGGTCATAGTGCCACACCTTATACTCTTAACTTCAATTCTCAGGCTATTTATAGACGGCATATAAACGCCGATCGTGGTTGCGGCTTTATAGCAGTAGTCTTGGCCCGTATGTTTACTGTACTAAATACACGGGTCAAAAACATTTGGTTGCCTACGGTAGTGGAGCGTGCCCGTAAACTAGCTGTAGACTGTAAACTTGAATTTGACTGTAATATGGGTCCTGAAGAGCTGAGAAGGGTAGAACAGGAAATGAATGCTCGTATAGTTGTATTTGGAATGGATGATCGTCGTAGGACTGTGTATGTTTTTAAAAGCAGTGTGAGAGATCGTACAAGACCCCTACTTATTTTAGGGCTGTCAGGAACAACATATCTACCCATCCGTAATATAAGGGACCTTTACGCGAGTTATGATAAAAGTCGAAAATATGGACATCATGATTTGTGTAAGGGTGTATCGAGTTTGCGGATGATATAGTGAAACATTGTAAAGATTGCCACATGGTATGTGAGCAGTGTAAAAGCTCCAAATGTGAAAGCCGTGTAGTTGAAGCTGAGAAGAGGGATTGTGATGTGTGTAGACGCACATTTTTCAATAATAACTGTTTTGAGCTCCATAAATCAATTGGCACGTGCAGGAAAATGAGAATCTGTGAATGTGGTATGTTTCATATGATGGATAATTGGGGAATTTCAAGCAAATGTGATGAAATTCACTGTTCTACATGCCATGAGAAATATAAGGCGGTTGGAGTAAAGCATGTGTTATATGAAAGACGCCAAGCCTAAAAACAGCCCTTGTATAACTGTGTACTACGATATAGAAACATATACGAATGCTGAAACCAAAGAGGTTATTCCACATTTACTTGTAAGCCAGACTATCTGTGATGAGTGTATGGAGAGCGAGTGTGATGAGTGTCACAAATGTGGTAAACGGACAAACGTTTTTAAAACGAATGCCCACGATAGCCCTGTGAAACTCTGTGTCCTATATTGTCAAGTTAGCGGACAAGTTAAAAAAATACTGTGTATATTCTCGCCCACAACGGGGCAAATTTGACACAGTTCCTTTATAAGGAGTTGCTTGAGCACGAGTCATCTGAGATATTTACAGGTGATCCCTTGAAAAGAGGCAACAAACTAATACAGATGCAAATAAGAGGTATGTACAGTTTAAAGACACTTTATTATTCACACCTTGTAAATTAGCAAAGCTACCCAAGGTGATGGCGTAGCCTGAAGTTTCAAAAGGATATTTCCCTTACACATTCCTCACTAGCGAAACTTTAAATTACGTAGGACTACCTCCACCCAAACATTACTTTAACTATGAATGTATGAGTACAGATGAACGTGAAGATTTTGACCGATACTACAAACAGTTTTAATGAATGTAATCCTTATAATATAGCTGATGAATGTGAGCGTTATTGCGTGAATGATGTGCGCGTGCTTAGAGTATGTTTCCAGGCCTTTAGAAGGATGTACATGTCGTTTCAAATGCGATCCGTTGCAAGTCGCAACCACCATCGCCTCATTATGTTTTACGGTGTTCAAGAATAATCATGCCTAAAGACACCTTAGCCATTATCCACAGAAACAACCCCCACAGTTATGGGCACAAGGCTATTTACTGGCTCATACCCCTACAGCAGCAGACAGGTGTATACATAAAGCATGCCCGCAACACGGGTGAAGTACCCATTAAGGTTAATGGTCGTGTTTTTGGTTGATGGTCTAAGTGAAAACGTGTCACTGGTGAGAAGACTGTGTACTCCTTTAACGGTTGCTGGTGGCAGGATGCCCCCGTCCTGAGTGTGGAATCGTAGGAGATATCCACGGTAGATCTCCTGCCGACAGTCTTGCATGGAGCACCCGCGATCAACTTATAGGCTCCCAGTTACTCACAAAGTCTTGTGGGAGCATGAGTATGATGCACGGATGGACAGATGGACAGTACCGTGAAGAAATAAACACGATCAAACGTTCAATGGTGCTGGATCCTCTCAAATGCGGTGATAGCTTGTTCGGAGGGCGTACAAATCCTTCAAGCTATACTTTTCCGCCTACGGAGGGTGTGAAACTCCATTACTACGACTTCTGTTCTTTATACCCCTACGTGATGAAGAACAATCGTACCCCGTAGGTGCACCTGAAAATGGTGGGTCCCACCCCTTACCAACCATCGAGGAGTTTTCAGCAACTTGAATGAGCGCACTACTTCTCTTTCGTAGACGTCCCCCCTCGCGATTATGGATGCGATTTACCCGTCGTTATAGATCACAAGCATGTTTCCCCTGGCGTGAAGTGCGCAGAAGAGAACAATGGTGATTGGGACCATACACCCACCAGCTAAGATCAGAGGTGTATATACAAGCCTTGAGCTGCCCTAGCCGTTCGCCATGGGTATAGAATAATGAAGATACATGAGGTGTGGAGGTTTCAGAAGCTACCCAACCTTTTCACACCATATATAAACGCTTTTTTGAAGGATAAGGTTGAGGCGTCAGGATATCCGCGAGGGGTGATACCGAGATGAAAAAAGGCTTATATTCAGCGTTACCGTGCCCATGAAGGTATACAGCTTGACCAATCCCAAATTGTTAAGAATCCTGGCAAGCGCTTTAGTGCAAAGTTGTGTCTAAACAGTCTTTGGGGAAAGTTTGCGCAGAATACCGGCAAAGGGAACGTCCATTTGGCACAAAGTTATAGTGAAGTCTGGGATTATGCCAACGCCCCGATAAAGAGGTTATGGAGATCGTGAATGTAGGTAATACTTACATAATAAAGTACAACAATACCGAATTGGCCACAGATACCTCACGGGTTACAAACATACCTGTAGCCAGTTTCACACGGCCTACGCCCGCATCAAACTTTGGGGCCTATTGCACTCTCTTGGACGGAGGGTGTTGTACGCTGACACAGATAGCGTGATATTCACAGCGAGGGAAGGTGAATACATGCCCGCTATTGGGGAGTTCCTCGGAGAGCTAACTGACGAGATCAAGGATGAGTATGGTGATGGTGCATACGCAGACTCGTTTGTGTCAACAGGGCCAAAAACCTATGGGGTACGGGTGAGGGTAGGGGATGATACGAAGTATATCGTGAAGGCTAAGGGTATCACGCTTAACCATGCGAACCGTCGAGTCGTTAACTTTGACTCGTTGAAGGAACTAGTGTGCTTGGAATGAGGGTGACCAGCTACCCCAACTGACTGTGGGGACGCACAATTTTCGGGCGCAGAAACTGGGGTGTGTGAAGGAACTTAGGGGCACGAAGGTATGCCGTAACACCTATAGGAAACGTTACCAGGTGCCTGGTACCTATGATACCGTACCCTTTGGCTACCTTAATCCTTGATTGTATTTATATATATGTGTATTGATATGTTTATTTATCACGTATATTTGCTCCAATTAAGGTTTCATTTTCTCCTTTGCGTGCGTGCGTGTGTGTGTGTGTGTACAGTAAAAAGCTAAGCCCCGCCCACTGTAAGATCGGCAACGTGAGTCCTGCCGCTACCTGAGCATATCTCTATCCCTGCGTGCTCAGTTGACCTCTGCATACCCTTGAGCTCAGACGTGTATTCTCCCGCGTAGAAGAAAAATAGTAATGGCTACCTTTAATATTGCGTGTTCAACATTTATGAAGTGGTATTCGGCAAAGTGCCAAGATGTGGTGGATACTGAAAAACTCCCTATTCCCCCTCCTTTGACTTTTAAGGCTACATTGAGCCGTGCGAAGGACCAAGATGTTCAAATACTCTACGGGTATTCTGGCGAGGGCATTGTAGGATTTCGTAGTACAGACGATGTATTGAAGTATGTTATAGACCTAACCTTTATAAAGGCTCACATATACCGCGAAGTAGAAGAAGCAACACGTTCAGAAGATAAGCAACGGTTATGGATAGTGAGTCTTGTTGATGAGTGGTTGACAAGCGATATTATGTCATGTTACACCATACCGACTACTCGTACCCTACGGTTGAGAATGTAAATCTTGTCATCATGGAGAATCTTAAGTATTTTTACCACTATATTAATATATATATGACGAGGTTTGTAGTGAGGTTGTGGCTAATGGGCTGTGTGAGTTTTTAACAGACTTTAGAGACGAGTATCGCTTGTTAAACAAAAAGGATAAATATGGCATATGTTTCTCTCAAATAGTGCACCGGATTGTGAAGATGTTTAGTTTGTGGAAATGAACGTCTGGTGAGTGATAAAACATTAAAGCCGGTATTGTTTCATGTAGTGGAAAATTCTGTTTGTCCAAGAGCACAAGTGTTCGAACAAGCCTGTACACGCTTTAGCAGTGTGACGCGCTCCCCCCAGCGAGCCGCCCACCCGTGTACCTCACGAAACACACGAGTTCGAACAAACCCGTACACGTTTCACCAGCGTGACTCACTCCGCCCGTCGAGCCGATCCGTCCACCTGTGGCTCATAGTCATCTCAGAGCTTGAACCGTGTGGACGTGCGAATACGATGGAACTTCCTTTGAGAAGCATTCTCAACGCCTCGTACGATGTCTCCGTGACGAAGTCATTGCGCGTGTTCAGGCGTGAAACCGGCACCATTAACTATGCACTTGAAACGATTTGCAGGCAAGCAAACTCTGGTAAACGTAATGTTATTTATTTAAGTGTTGAGGAGATGAATAGTCTTCGTGATAGTTGAGAAGTGGGGAGAGGACCGTTATAAAATACCTGCAGGTGTAGGTACAAGAAGAGAGCAGATTAGTGACCCCCCCATATGCCGTTGTTTGCACGTTGTGTATAAATAACGAACAGCCATGCATTGATATACGACTGATGTGGAAGAATGCTTCTGATAATAACGTTCTTGTCCCTACGCGAAACCGTTTCATCCTCGACAGAATGTTTGAAATCGTCGGATTCCGCAAGCTGAAGCCTATATTAGACGCCCGTGTTACGGATATGATTTATTTTGACACGGCTCTTGAATACGCATACACCGCTCTGCTCGACAGATTTATCGAGTGTAGGAATGAACAAGGCGAGAATGATCTAGAGCTGGATGCATATTTAAAAGGTTTAGACTCTTCGAAATATCCTGAACTTTGGTACAAAGCACTTGAGCGGTACAGGGCAGAGCTTGCCTACACTGTTCACCCTGAAGAACTGTACCTCTATATAATGAATGGCTGTCGTTACGACTTGGAAGATTATTTCAATTGCCGCTATGCAGAGTGAAGAAGAGTTCACGATTGAAAAGCTCGGGACGGTAAGAAAAAACCCTCGATTGAAAAGGCGTGTTTATAAACTTGTATTTAATGATGATGTTGTGGTTAACGATGACCTCTTTGTGCGTGCTTTTGATTGTATTCTAGCAGTGTTTAAAGATAACTTGCCAACCGAATGTAAAGTGGGCACAAAAATAATATTGAACGATATGAAAGCCATTTATGTCGAGTATATGCATCCGTATCAGTTAAACGGTGAAGTGTTGCTTGGACTGTTTTACCACGTAGTACAAAGTAATATTGAGTGAATGTAGATTCGATTACGTGTGAGTTTAGCGTTTTTCACCTTAGAACATAAAGGATGTATATTTAATTATTAAATTGTGAATATATATTATTTTTAATTAATTATTTAATGTACCCCGTAGAACATAAAGGATGTATATTATTATTTATGTAATATAATATATTATATATATATATATATATATATATATATATATATATATATATATATATTTCCTGTACTAATATGCATTTGATTATAAGCACACCGGACAAAAAATTAGTCACCCCTAATAGCACCGATAGTAGGAAGTTCAAGGTCACACAGAGGGCGCTGATGTAGCATTGGTAAGTGACAAGTAGCGGTGACGTAGCACACAGGATCAGATCTGTTTTCGTGAGGTGGTGAAGAACAAAGTGTGTGTTGGATATAGTCTGCAAAATGGGTCGTGAGCAGACGTTACTCAGTGGCAAAAAGGAGCCATCGTGTTTGGCAGAGCCCACGGACACAAAATGTCTGAAGTAGCCCATTTGTTGGTGTGTCAACGCGTACTGTCCAGCGAGTTTACAAAGAGTGGTGTAGTTCGCAATCAACTGACAATCGACGGCGTAACTGTGGCCGGAAAACAATTCTCGACAATAGGGGCAGCCGCCATGTTTCTCGTCTAGTAACTGCAAATCGTTTTCAAACCAGAGAACAATTGCTCCAAGAAACCAATGAGGTTCTCCAGCGACCAATTTCCGAACGGACATTGCGACGAGAACTGCATGCGATGGACATCTGGAGCAGGGTACCACGGACGAGGCCGCTGTTAACAGCAAGTCACAAATTGGCACGTTATAAATGGGCTCAGAGGCACAAAAACTGGACCGCGGCAGATTGGAAACGTTTAATTTGGTCCGATGAGTCCCGTTTTTGTTTGTTCTCCAATGATGGGAGGCGACGAGTACATCGCAGGTCCAATGAAGCCTTTAATCCTGAATGCGTCGAAGGTGTTGTTCAGGCTGGAAACAGAAAGTGAAGCGCAGGAATAGACACCCACGGACTCTGGCGGAACTTCGGGACCGGCTGATGAACGAGTGGCAGCAAATCGATGTTCAGTACATGCACAACCTCGTAGAGTCTCTGCCTCGCCGGATTCGTGCGGTTATCCAGGCCAGAGGCGCCGTCACACGTTATTAGGTACATTCTGAGAGGGGTGACTAATTTTTTGTCCGGTGTGCTTACATTTCGTATATTATTATTTTCAATATATTTAATTATTTAATATAACTGTATATATATATTTTTCCTGTACTAATATACTGATAATACAACGTTTTGTATATTTTTTAGTATATATTTCCTGTTCGTGTTTCTTATGCTATTATTATTTTTTGATCATATATATATTCCATTGTATATTTATTATATATTCATCGTCCGTATGCTATTATTATTTTTGATCATATATATTCCATTATATATTTATTTTCTATATATTTCCTTAATTCGCCTAAATAAACAGAATGATGTAATGATGTTTTATTTAATTATTTTTGGTTGTACACGGTATTTAATTATATCAATTGGCTGGCTTCTAAAGCGGATTTGTAAACCAGAATATATGCATTAATTATATAAATAGCGCTATCTGGCAACTGAACCTGTACACCTGAACAAGCCATTTAAGCATTCTAAGCCAACTAGCGGGTTAAGTCAGAATATATGCTTTAATTAAATAAATAGCGCAAACTGGCAACTCAGCCAGATACGCCAACTGTCAGATTAAGCCAGAATATATGCTTTAATTAAATAAATAGTGCAAACTGGCAACTCAGCCTTCTAAGCCAACTGGCGGATTAAGCCAGAATATATGCTTTAATTAAGTAAATAGCGCAAACTGGCAACTCAGCCTTCTAAGCCAACTGGCTGATAAAGCCAGAATATATGCTTTAATTAAATAAATAGCGCAAACTGGCAACTTAGCCAGATAAGCCAGCTGGCTGATTAGGGGCCCTATACGACAACGACCGCTTGGCTGAAGTCTTAATCTGTGCTTGGCTCCTGCCAGGCGAACACCTACCTCTCTTCCTTTCTCTCTTTCTCCTCTCTCCTTCTCTTGGGGGATAACTCCGCCTCCAAGTTGCATAACCCCTTGTTGCTCTTGCAACATTCCATTCCCTTGTTGCATAACAACTTGCAACATTCCCACTTGTCGCATAACAACTTGCAACATTCCCCCATCCACTTTGGTGTATAACAACTTGCAACATTCCCCCTCCCCCTTGTCGCATAACTTGCAACATTGATCAACATATGCAATTGCATTGCACTCGTCCATTTTGTGCCCATACTACTGAAGTTCACGTCCGATGCTTCTCATCAGTCATCATCATATGCTACCATCATCAAATGGTGTATATATCTGTTTGACCAAGTGATTGGTTTTTATCTCCGACTTGTAGCAGTCATATAATAATGCAGTAATACCTATGGTAATTATCTTGGTATACCCGCATCAGATTATCGTTTGTTGATGATATATACGAATACGAAGTGTGAAAGTGCTCAATTGTATCTATCCAAAAACCGATTGAAAAGAAAGTAAATTAATCTTAATGAACTTTGTAAAAGTCCAAATTTATATTAACTTAAAAATTACGAATTTGATCATCAGTTTCCTTTAAAAAGGAAGTTCATTAATGAATTTTGAACGTGGTGTTGACAAACACTTCTCTATTAAATATTACTATATTTCGTTTATCGAAGTCGTTATGTTCATCCTTTTCAAACCAGCAAAATAAATACCTGACTACAACAACGAAAGATATGATTAAGTATTTGAAAACTCAATCAAATTGACTGATTCATTTCACTCTGCGATGTAACCATGGTTACAGTTTCCTGGTAACAAATTTAATGATTACTGCAATGACTTCACTGTTGAGTTAATTAGTTTGGGTTAATTGTCAAATATCTTGGTTGTCATAACCCAGTTTTGTTTTTGTGAACTAATAGACAAGATACAAATTAAATGACTAAACTCCCGCAGTTGCGTTTAAGAAGAAAACAAATTAGGAGGCATCTAAAAATTTTGGAACAAAAATGAAAGAAATAACTATTGTCCCTAAAGTAAAATCTTAAAAAAATGAAAAGGCAAACTAGTTCAATATGTAACAAAACAACCTCTTAACTAATGAAGTATAGAAGACGGCTGGAGTGAACCTTTGACAAAAAAGTAAGGCAAACAGAGGCCATTAACACGTTCTGGGGAAGAAATGGTAAGAAGTTCGGTTTCATTACGCTGTTTGTAAAGCTTCGGTAAAGAAATTACACTGACACTAATTATGTGGTCAAGTTTCTGAAATCTGGTCTGAGGATTGCCCTTAAAAGAAGACTACTGTTAATTTTCTCTCTCTCTCTCTCTCTCTCTCTCTTCTCTCTCTCTCTCTCTCTCTTCTCTCCTCTCTCTCTCTCTCTCTCTAGCTATGAATCGTTTAAAAAACCATCCTTTAAAACAGTCTTCAGAATTTTTTCTACGAAATAAAAAAATGAAAAATTAAGCGACCCATCGCTATTAAATTTTCTTCATCTGTAGATTTATTTCATGTAACCCCGTTTCCTGAGCACACACGTTATATACATACATGCATAAATTCATCAATTTGGGCACCCTCGAAAAACCAAAAAAAAGGTTGATTGCTAAAAAAAAAACTTAATTTAAACGTAAATTTGAAGAGAAAACCGGTTCTGAAAATGATAGAAAAAAAATGGTACTTTTTCTTTAAAAAAGAAAAAAAAAAGTAAATTTTATGATCGGAATAATGTAGGAGAATTGTTCGGAAAAGATATGGACCAATTTTACAGATAAGCTTTCGGTTCAAGTTTCTCAATGGTCGCTCTGTGAAGGAACGCTCAAGATTTATTCACACAATAAAAGGGGTAATAATTTCCAATCATAAACTCTCCAAACATATATGTGTGTGTACACACACACACACACACACACATATATATATATATATATATATATATATCGTAAAGAAACGACGCTTGTATAGGAGATATTCCGCGCAAGACGAGAGAGAGAGAACGGAACAAATGAAAAAATGAGGTAACCACCTGGGAATCGAACCCGGGATCTTCCGATTGCCGGTCAGACGCGATACCATTACACCATGGACCTCACTCTTCCAAATGCCGTAATTCTTCTACATACTCGCAGAAACCAATGCCCCAAGGGGGCACCTCCCGCATGCCGTAACATTATATACATTCAACTGCAGTTGAATGTGTATATATATATATATATATATATATATATATATATATATAGAGTCGTGGCCACGTCGCAACACGTGACACCACTTCCTATTCGATCAGCGAGGAATATAGCGATATAGCGACCCGTGGTTCAAATGACACGTAAAGATGTAGGAACCCCATCCATCATTATGACCTTTGCCGCTACAAAGGAAATTGAACAACCCCAAACACTATATATATATATATATATATATATATATATATATACTATATATATATATATACAGTATATATAAACAAGATCGGAATAATGACAGGAAACATCTCCAAAATTTCATATCTCATTACAACCAACGTTTCAAGCAACGTTGGACCCATTATCAACGCTGCCAAATTAATATCTAAAATAAATAAAGAATAAAAAATTATACTTAAGTTAAATTTAAACAAGTATGAGGATAAGAATAAAATCTACTCCCTCTTGATTTCCTGTCACAACCAACCTACTTTGTTCTTCCATACCAACCTCTACCTCATTCTTTTCTAGTGAGTCATAGCCAGACCTCTGATGAAAAGGTCAAGTAAATAGTTTTCATGATAGATTTAGCCTTTGTAAAATGTTCCAATTAAGCCTTTTACAATAATTTCTTTTGTTAAATTCCAGTTGAATTGTACTTCAGGTTATTTTTATTTTTTAGTGAGTTTTTAATCTTAACCCTGCAAATTTGTCGTTACCCTTATGCTTGCATAAATTTAACTTAAGTATATGTATTGCTGTTTATTCATTTGTTATTAATCTTTCAGCCTTCCTAATGAGCCGAGCGCGGCTTGAAACGTTAATGTTGTAATAAAATACTAAGTTTTGAGGATGTTTGTGGCCCTTCTCTCGATCCTGTTTATCTTACATCTTCGGTTTCCTAGAAACAATAGTATTCGTATATATATATAATGGGTGATCCAGATAAATGGGACCCATAAAAAAAAGCCAAATATTCTTAATATTTAATTCCTTTCATAAAAACTATATATCATTCGAAAGAGTAGAGTTACAAGTTTATTATGAAATATTTATTTTTAAAAATGACTCCTTTCAAATGTGCTCCATTAGTTGCCAAGCATTCCAGTGTTCTCGCTTGTAAGTTCTGCATCACTTTTGCAAGAGTGTGCGGTGGTATGGCCTGTATCTCATTTGTGATGGCGGCCTTCAATTCTTGCAAGGTCGTTGGGTTATTTCTGTAGACCCTACTCTTTAAATATCCCCAGAGATAATAATCTAAGGGAGAAAAATCCGGAGACCTTGCGGGCCATTCAACGTCTCCAAATCTTGAGATTAACTCGCCTGGAAACGTTTGACGCAAAACTGCTATGCAGTTCCTCGTGGTATGGCAGGTAGCTCCGTCTTGTTGGAACCAGTGGTTTTCTAGACAGAGATCTCTTAATTTAGGAATAAGGAAATCGGTCAACATTTTTTCGTAGCGATCACCATTTACAGTGACCGTGTTTCCGGTGGAATCCTCGAAAAAGTACGGCCCTATGATCTGAGATGCAGTAAGACCACACCAAACAGTTACACGCTGACTATGCAACGGGACTTCGGTAACATTCAATGGATTTTCTGTTGCCCAGAAACGACAATTTTGTTTGTTTACAGTTCCATTCAAGTGAAAATGGGCTTCGTCTGACATAATCAAAGTTGCTAGAAAATTGGTGGTGTCATTTACCTTCTGTTGGATCCAGTGACAGAATTGTCGTCTTCGTGCGAAATCTCCATCGTTTAGTTGTTGCACTGTTTGAATTTTATATGGAAAGAGCATTAAATTTTGCTTGAATATACGGTGTGATGTTGTTCCATATCCAACTCCTAACAGCTGAGAAGCACGTCTGATGCTTATGTTAGGATTATCCTGTACAATTTCATGAGTTCTGTTAATGATCTCGTCTATCCTTGCTGTGCGCACTCTTCCAGTTGGTTTTCTTTTTCCAATGCTGCCAGTTAGGGAAAAATTTCTGACACACCGACGGATTACTTAGAAGGTGATTTTGACATCTGAAAATTTGTCCTGAAAGATCTTTGAGCTGAAACTACACTTCTTCCATGCTCATAATATTGCTCAGTTATGAAACGCAGCTGTTCCACAGTCCATGCAGTCATCTTGAAGGGTTAGTTTTAACTAACACTATTATTTTGTTTTGTATCTTATCTTGTCTTGTATTGTCAAAACCTATACAATCCTGTACAAACTTGTAACTATCCTCTTTCGAATGATGCGTATGAGTGCAAAAACGGATCTTGGAGTTCACGGGAATGAAGAGCTGTGCTAATGTTTACCCGTACCCTCAGATTGCCGACCGACGATTCATGTGGCACCCATTTTCCTAACTTAGGCACTTTCCCGAGTTGTTGCAAATGTCGATGGATGGTGGACGGGGATGAATTGAGTTTCTGGGCCAATTCTTCGACAGTTGTTGAACAGTCTTCTTCAAGTGCGGCTAACAGCAGGTCATCATCAAACTCAGTAGGGCGTCCAGAGCGTGATGCATCTGTCAAACAGCAGTCACTATTCCTAAACTTTTGAAACCATCTTTGACATTTCCTCACATGCAGAATATCGTTGCCATAAACGTCCTGAATGTTTCGCGTTGCTTCAGTAGCACTATTCCCCTTTTTTGAACTCTTAAAGCATTATATGCCTGATATACTCTTCTGATACCGCCATGTTTATGAGGGTTTCCCATAAAGCAAAACACACGTCTTCACTGGTCAAGGTCTGTAAAGTATGTAGCGAAACACGATAGATCTCCTCTTAGATATAACCTTCGGAAAATTTTTGCTTAAACCGAGTAGGACTAGTTTAAACTTAATCTTTCGTTAAAACGACATCACTTATGGGATGACTTGGTATATATATATATATATATATATATATATATATAGAGAGAGAGAGAGAGAGAGAGAGAGAGAGAGAGAGAGAGTTTAGAAGTACCAATGGTATATGGGCATTTATAACATCATCAGTCGTATATGTACATTTTAAATGAGGCAATGGAGTATAAAACACATACAGATATATACTATTATTTTAATGAATAACTACATACACAAAGATATATCAGTGTCAGTATTTAGTGTGTCCCCTTTTACATTCACAACAGTTTGGACTCTTTTTAATAATGCTGTCGGAGTATTTCTTGGTGGTGGAATGGTGGAAGATGGTGGAATATTCATCCAAATGTTCTGTAGGTCTTTCCACAGTTACACAATATTAGATGGCTTCAGTTTATCCTTCTACTTCTCTATAATCCCAATATAGGTTCAGTTGGATTAAGGTGGGGCTTTGTGATAGTCATTCCATAATTTTTAGTTCTCCACCGTCGTCCTTCCCCTTCAAATAATTTTACAATCCGTGTCGTGTGTTTTAAGGTCTTATCTTCTTGGACCACGATCATACTGGAAGCATTTTACAAACAAAACTGCTCTAGTGTAGTTAAGCAAAGAATGAAATAGTCAGTAGCCTAAAATCGATTTCCAATTAAAAGAACTTGGGACAACATACCTGAGTAATGCAGTTGTAAGAATGCTTTCAGATATTTACTGTTTATATTGTGCATACGTAACGTGGACAAGTAAAATTATGCTACTTAGAAACATTTGTTGACAAATTCTAGATCTGAACTAGAATATGGAGCAGTTTTTCATCAATTTTAGTGGTATTACCAAACTTTTAAACAATAATATATATAAGTTTAGCTAACCATAAATTAAACTGAGAGTGTTTAAAAATGAACATTACAATCGAGGGTGTTTGTAAATTTTTCGATACCTTTTACTGTAAATGAGGTTGAATTTTGTATCTGTTTCTGGATTATATATATATATATTCATAGGACAATAAGATATACAGATATGAAGGAGAAAATAGTTTTAACTATACATTACACACAATACAATCAACTTCTCAATTAATCCAGTATATTCTCAAATTGCATTCCATGTACATATGTATTACGTGTTTCCACATAATACATCCAAACTCATCACGATCATATATATATATATATATATATATATATATATATATATATATATATATATAGGTTCTTAACCTGTGGTCCATGGCCCATTTTTCAGAGGTTCACAGAAGGATAAAAATAGACATACAAAGCAACTTGTTTTTTGGTGGCAAAGAAACAGTGTCAGGTCTCTCATTAATTGGTATGTGTTAGGAAAGTTGTATTGATTCAGGCAATTCACAGATTTGATTTTATCACAGTAAAGTCTGACTGATACAGATCATTTACAATTTTATATTATAAATTCAATATTGTTGCTTTTTCATTGTTGTTGAAGTCTGAATAATAAAGGCTATTGATAATGAAACAGTTGTATTTGTTATATATTTTGCCATTAATACTGTCTCTAGTAAGAGTTTGGGTGCTATTATTTTTTCTTGATTGCGAGTTCACCCCCTATAAACGCTGAAGATGGTCCGCAGACACAGCAGGTGTCCCTCAGTGGTCCACGTACATAAAAAGGTTAAGAACCCCTGAATATATATGATGCAAGTAGTATAGCCGCAAAAGGGGAGAGTGCAAGAATGTTGCAAGTTATTATGTAATGTTGCAAAGGGGGTGGAGGTGTTACAAGGGGGGTGGGGGTGTTGCAAAAAATAAAAAAAAAAAAAAAAAATTCCCCCAAAGGGGGGATGCTGCAGGTGCAACAAGGAAAACTTGGAGGCGGCGTTATACCCCAAGAGAAAGAAGGAGGAGAGCTGTTCACCTGGCAGGAGCCAAGTGCATATTAAGACTTCAGCCGAGTAGGCGTTGTTTTATAGGCTCCTAATCAGCCAGTTGGCTTAGAAGGCTTGAGTTGCCAGATAGCGCCATGTATTCATTTAATTCTAATCGAAGACTGAGTTGCCAGATACCATTGTATACATTATTATATACTCCTAATCAGCCAGTTGGCTTAGAAGGCGTAAATGTTGCCAGATACCACTTTTTAGCGATACCATTGTATACACTATTATAGACTCCTAATCAGCCAGTTGGCTTAGAAGGCTTAAATGGCTTGAGTTGCCAGATACCGCAATACCGTTGTATGCATTATTATATTTCTTAAAAGAATACCGGTAGTAGGTTTAGAAGGCGTAACATGATATAATTAAGTAAAACAACATTGCATCATTCTGTTTATTATAAATATATAGAAAATAAATATGCATTTCAATTGAGGAATATAATCATAACAGTACAGGAAATATATACACACAATTATGGAGATATATATATAAAATAAATATACATTTCAAATAGAAATAAATATACATTTCAATAGAAATATGCATATAACAGTACAGGGGAAATATCACGCAAAATATATAAATACATTTCAATGGAAATATGCACATAATCGTACAGGAGAAATATCGCGCAAAATATATAAATACATTTCAATAGAAATATGCGTATAATCAGTACATGAGAAATATCACGCAAAATATATAATTATATTTCACTTTTTTTCAAAATACTAAACTCGGTCTTAATCGAGTTTACAATTACATCATTATTGCTCTGCATTACGCAGTAAATGCGGCTTAATAATATTTCACCGCTTAAAGTATAGGGAAACCTGTATTCGATATGAAGGGCTTTCATATCGTTCAGTATGTGTTAGGTGTGTTAGGTCGTGTGTTAGGTGTAGGGTTAACCGGTGGTATTCGGAATTTAAGGATTATAACGGCGGTCCAGTGGCGATTACCGATAGATCAGTTTGTTTCTTTTGCGAGTTCATGGAGGAATTAGTTGGTATAAAACGCAGTGTACGTGAGGTAGCGGATAGACTTGCAACGCTTGATGAGGGCAGGGTTAGGGCTACGGTTGACGTAGGCCGAACCAATACTAACGTTGAAGACGTTAGTAATTTGCAGGGTGAGGTGCGTAACTTAGTTTCTAGTTTAGGTAGCTTGTCGGGAAGGTTAGATAGAGTTGAGGAAGGGGTTAAGGTTAGTCCGAGAGTAGTAGATAGCGAGGGATTTAGAGAGGTTAAGGGTGGAGCTAGGCCGCGTACGTTAGGTGATAGGAATCCCCCCATATCGAGGTTTCGAACCCTTTCGCCCATTTGGAAAGGGACGTGAATGAGGGGGAAACTATTTTAATTGGGGACTCTTTAGTGCGCCACATGGACAAAGAGTTCGTTAAACGGAATCCAACCAAGAGGAGGAGGGTCTGTCTCCCAGGGGCCAGGGTTGACATAGTTAGAGACGAAGTAGATAGGGTTGACGTTGCTTCCCGTCACTCAATGTTGGTGACGATGGTAGGAGGCAACGACTCGTATAGGCCCGATACGAGAGTGCCTGACCTTTTGGAGAGATATAGGGGGTTAATTAGGTCCCTGAAGGCGAGGTCAGATAGGTCTTTAGTTCTAGGTATTACCCCTAGGCACGGGTTGGGTCTTAGAATTACGTCAAAAACAATATTTTTGAATAACAAATTAGAAGAGATTTGTGCTGAGGAAAGTGTACCATTCGTAAAGCTGTGGTCCAAATTCAATGATCCTAGCCTTTTTATAAAAGATGGGGGTGCATTTTAATGAAATAGGTAATGCTAGGCTAGGTAGGTTAATAGACGAAAACGTGCGAAAGCTGTATAGGTCGAAGCCTTCTTTAAACGTTGTGGGTCCGGGAAACGCGGGCCCGACGTGATAAATAGTTTAAAACGCGGGCCCGTGGTAAAAAATAACTTAAACGTCTTTTATTGCAACGCGCGTAGTATTAGAAATAAATTAAATGAATTTAAGGCGGTAATTTATTCCGGCAACTATGATATAGTTGCTATCACTGAAACTTGGTTAAATACCGTGACTCGGGACTTGTTGGGGGAACTTGATATACCGGGTTTTAAACTCTTTACTAATGATAGGTTACATAGATTTGGAGGGGGCGTTTTGCTGTACATTCGTAATTCCCTTAGGGCTATCGAGGTTAAGTTAGATTTTCCGGCAGCAATTAATGCGATCTGTGTTGAAGTTAGGGCGCGTAGTATTAGTTTTAATTTTGTCGTTGTTTATAGACCTCCCGTTCAAACCCTCGATATACTGTAGATACTAGATTTTACTCACTTCTTGGTAATTTTATTGACAATCGGAATAGTATAATTGTCGGAGACTTTAACTGCCCTAATGTTAATTACGAGAATTTTACGGGTAATGAAGAGGGTTTGAGATTGGTTGAGTTTATGGACTATAACTTTTTACGACAGATAGTTACCGAACCAACGCGCGGTGATAATATTTTAGATTTGGTGATGACGAACGGCGAGAATATAGTCGAAGGTTTAGAAGTCGGCGAGAGTTTAGGATGTAGCGATCATCAAATTCTTAGGTTTAAGTTATTGATAGAAAACACACAGGATAGTAACGTAATAGAAGTCCCTGATTTTCGTAGGGCTAATTTTGATAGTTTCGCGGATAGGATGCGAGTAGTGGACTGGGATAACTTATTTATGGGTAATGACACAAATCTGCGTTGGGTGGCGTTTAAAGAAAGTTTTAGGAATATTGAAAGGGAGTTTATTCCTCGTAGGCTCAAGCGCGCTAGAAATCGCGGTAGGCCGAAGTGGTGGAGTAGGGAAATAGGAGAGTTTATAAACGAGCGTAATAGAGCGTATAGACTTAGTAAGCGCAATGGAGAGGTAGCTAACTTTAATAGATATATCGAGCTTAGACGTCAGGTTAAAAGATCAGTTAGGAATGCCAAGCGTAATTTAGAGATACTTTAGCTGCGGATAGTAAACATAATCCAAAAAAGTTTTTTGAATACGTTAATAATCGTATGCCGGTAAAAAATAACATAGGCCCTCTAGTGGATGTTAATGGCGCTTTGGCTTCTGACGCTCAGGCGATGGCGGGTATTTTCAATAACTTTTTTGCGACAGTTTTTACCGTAGAAGACGTAAATAATGTCCCCGACGTGGATGATATCGTTCCATTTAGTAGCGAGACTATTTTAGATGAAATAACTGTTTACGAGGCTGAGATTGCGCATTATATCGATAGGCTAAAAGTTAGCAAGGCTCCAGGCATTTGAAAGATTTGAAAGAAGTTATCGTAGGCCCCTTAACGAAGATCTTTAATCAGTCACTCGAAACGGGGATTATTCCTGAAGACTTTAAATTAGCCAACGTCACGCCTATTTTTAAAAAAGGCGACCGCGCGGTAGCTAGCAATTATAGGCCCATTAGCTTAACGTCAATTGTCGGTAAACTTTTGGAATCCGTAGTTAGGGATCGTATTATCGATCACTTAGAAAGTAGAGATTTGATTAATAGTAGTCAGCACGGGTTTCGACGCCATAGTTCTTGTTTAACTAATTTGTTAGAATTTTATAACGAAGTAGTGCGCGAATACGATAGGCATAGGGCAGCTGACGTTATTTATTTAGATTTTAAAAAGGCGTTCGATACAGTTCCGCATAGGAGACTAATTGCGAAGGTTAAAGCGCACGGTATACGCGGTCAGGTAGCTAACTGGTTAGAAGAATGGCTTCGTGCTAAGAGACAGAGGGTCGTAGTTAATGGTAGTGAATCGGGGTGGTTAGATGTAGGTAGCGGTGTCCCACAGGGTTCAGTGTTAGGCCCATTGCTATTCGTAATTTACATTAACGACATAGATGTAGGATTGACTAGTAACGTTTCAAAATTCGCGGACGATACTAAAATAGGCGGTAAGGTTGTTAACGAGGACGATAGAAATAGGATTCAAGACGATGTAGATAGGATTATGGAGTGGACAGATAAGTGGCAGATGCAATTTAACGTAGACAAATGTAAAGTTTTGCATATAGGTTCTCGCAACAATAATTACGCGTACACGATGGATGATAGGGAGTTAGCGAGCGTTGACGAGGAAGTAGATTTAGGCGTACGCGTATCTAAGGATTTAAAGGTTAGGAACCAGTGCCTGGAGTCTTGCGCAAAAGCGAATAGGATGTTAGGCTTCATAGCGCGTAATTTCGAATTTAAATCGAAGGATATTATATTGCCCCTTTACAAGTCCCTAGTCAGGCCTCATTTAGAATATGCCGTTCAGTTTTGGTGCCCGTACTTGCGTGAGGATATTGATAGGTTAGAAAGGGTTCAGCGTCGTGCCACGAAACTTATTCCGTCATTGCGCAACAAGCCTTATGAAGATAGGATTAAAGTGTTAGACTTGTATTCACTCGAAACTAGGAGATTAAGGGGGGAGCTTATTGAAGTTTTCAAAATCGTTAATAACATCGATAACGTAAATTTTGACAAATTGTTCACTTTCGATAATAGTAATACTCGCAATAACGGATTCAAGTTGCGTGGCAGACGTTTCATTACTAATATCGCTAAAAACTTCTTTACGTTTAAAGTAATTGATAAATGGAATAATCTTCCCGCGTCAGTCGTTCATTCTACCAGCGTTAATGTGTTTAAGAACCGTCTTGACAGACATTTTAAAAATATTAACGTTGTTTAAAATTAAAAAAGAAAGTTAACAACAGGAGCTCTGGTGGTGGTGCTCGAGGATGAGTCTGTTGACGATGAATGCCAGCTTGTGACATGCCAGCGTGTGATGCCAGCAATTAATTATTTTTAAAAAAAAAATAAAAATAAAAAAAAATTAGACGAACACGAACGTAGATGTAGCTCGTAGCGTAAACTAACCCACTTTTTGTTTAACTGTACCTACTTTTTTTTTTTTTTTCTCCTTTCTTGCATGTCTGTAACTCTCTTTACTTGCATGTTTGTAGTTTGCATGGTATGACAGTGAGTTAAGACTGTGTTTGCATGGTTTGTAAGCGTTCTTATTTTACTTCTTTTCATCTTTCACCCCTCTCCTATTTTCTCCGACTATTTTTCTGACTTGTCGGCAGTGGCCGGCGGATGATGATGGTGAGACCTTTTTCCTCTTTTTCTGAATGAATGTTAACCCACGAATGATAGGTGTTGCTCCTTATTTAACCACTTCTTCTCTTCTCTTAACCCCCTACTCTTTCCTTTCTCTCAGGCTAGCCTTAGAGTGGATCTTAGGGTCTTTGTTAGCCTTAGCTTCTGTAGATCTGTAGATCTTTAAATACGTCTAGAATACAATCAAAAGCACGCACAAAGAGTTCATCGTTAGCTACATTATTAAACACAAGTTTATAAACACGCTTTTCCAATCGAGGGTTTATTTCTACCGACTCGAGCTTTTCAATCGTGAACTCACTCAACATAACGGCAATTGAAATAATCTTCTAAATCGTTACGACAACTGCGCGTTATATAAAGAAATAGTTCTTCAGGGTGAACGGTGTAGGTGAGCTCAGCCTTGTACCGATCAATTGCTTTGTACCAAAGTTCATGGTATTTCAAAGAGTCTAAACTTTTTAAATAAACGTCCAGCTCTAGACCATTCTCACCAGTCCTACACTCGGTAAACCCATCGAGCAGAGCGGTGTAGGCGTATTCAAGTACTGTATCAAAATAAAGCATGTCCGTAACACGCGCGTCTAATATAGGTTTCAGCTTGCGGAATCCGACGATTTCAAACATTCTGTCGAGGATGAAACGGTTTCGCGTAGGAATAAGAGCGTTATTATCAGAAGCATTCTTCCACATCAGCCGTATATCAATGCACGGCCGATCGTTATTTATACACAACGTACATACAACGGCGTATGAGGGTGCGTCACTAATCTGCTCTCTTCTTGTACCTACGTTAGCAGGTATTTTATAACGATCTTCACTCCACTTCTCAACTATCACGAAGATTCTATTCATCTCCTCGATACTTAAATAAACCCGTTTGTTTGTCGGTCTACATTCCGTTTCCAGTACATAGCTAATGGTACCGGAATTACGCCTGAACACGCGCAACGATTTCGTCACGGACACATCGTACGAGGCGTTGAGAATGCTGCTCAAAGGAAGTTCCATCGTATTCGAGGAGCGCACGTCCACTCGGTTCAAGCTCTGAGATAACTATGAGCCGTGTGAGGCACGCAGGTAGGTAGGAATGGTTCGACGGGCGGCTGACTCGATGATACGTGAATGGGCTTGTTCGTATGACCGCGAGTCGAATTGCTGTACATATTTCGGTACAAGAATTAATTTCATCACTACCAGCCTACCCACCAGACATTTTGGATAAGAACTAGGAACATTTTATGTTTTACTAAACATCTCCACACTCCTGCGCACTATTTGAGAGGAACATATGTTCATATTTTTCCTTTCTGCCCATCAAACGATACTCGTCTCTAAACTATGTTAAAAATTCACGCAGGGCACTAGCCACAACCTCACTACGAACCTCATCATGATATACGTTAATATAGTGATAAAAATACTTAAGATTGTCCATGATCATGAGATTCACATTTTCAGTCGTAGGGTATAAGTAATCGACATGGTGTAGCATGACGTAATACCGCTTGTCACACCACCCATCAGCAAGACTCATTATCCATACCTGCTGCTTCTCTTCTGCACGCGTTGTTTCTTTTACTTTTACTTCACGGTGTATGTGAGACTTTATAAAGTTTAGCTCTGCAGTATACTTCAGCACATCGTCTGTGCAACGAAAGCCTTCAACGGTCTCACCAGAACATCCGTAGAGTATTTGTACATCTTGGAACTTCGCACAATCCAATGTGTTTTTAAAAAAGGCATAGGAGTGAGGAATAGGAAGTTTTTCGGTATCCACCACATCCTGGCACTTTACTGAATACCATTTCGTAAACGTTGTGCAAGCAATATTAAAGGTAGCCATTTGAATACACGTCTGATCTGAATACACGTCTGATCTCTCGGGCTTACTGCGGTCGACTGACCACGCAGGGACTCCCAGATAGTAGCATGACTCACGGTCTTACAGTGGGCGGAGCTTAGAACTTTCACCTGCACACACACACACACACACACACACACAAAGGAGAAAGTGAAACGCTATTTGAAACATGATTTATTTAACAAACGAGATATTCAATTTATATATATTTACAAATACGATTTAATAAACGAGATATTCAAGTTATATATATATATTTACAAATACGTGTAATAAATCAATTTTACAAATACGATTTAATGAACGAGATATTCAAGTTATATATATATATATTTACAAATACGTGTAATAAATCAATAGATACGATTATATACAAGACGTGAGAATAATGGCTAAGGTGTCTTTAGGCATGAAGTTATTCTTGAACACCGTAAAACATAATGATGCGATGGTGGTTGCGACTTGCAGTGGATCGCATTTGAAACGGGCTATGTACATCCTTCTAAAGGCCTGGAAACATACTCTAAGCACGCGCACATCATTCACGTAATAACGCTCACATTCATCAGCTATATTATAAGGGTTACTTTCATTAAAACTGTCGTAGTATCGATCAAAGTCTTCACGTTCATCCATACAGTCAAAATAATGTTTGGGGGGTGGTGGGCCTACGTAGTTTAAAGTCTCGCTGGTGAGGAAAGTGTAAGGGAAGTATCCTTTGGAAACTTCAGCTGCTACTCCCATCACCTTGGGTAGCTTTGCTAATTTACAAGGTGTGAATAATAAAGTATCTTTAAATTGTACATTGCCTCTTATCTGCATCTGTATTAATTTGTTGCCTCTTTTCAATGGATCACCTGTAAATATCTCAGAGGATTCGTGTTCAAGCAACTCCTTATAAAGGAACTGCGTGTCAAACTTTGCCCCGTTATGGGCGAGAATATACACAGTCATTTTTTTGAACTTGTCGGCTAACTTGACAATATAGGACACAAATAGTTTCACAGGACTATCGCGGACATTCGTTTTAAAAACGTTTGTCCGTTTACCACATTTTGGACACTCGTCACATTCGATACCCATACACTCATCACAGATGGTCTGGCTCACAAGTAAATGTGGAATTACCTCTTTGGTTTCAGCGTTCGTATATGTTTCTATATCGTAGTATACAGTTATACAAGGGTTATTTTTAGGCTTAGCATCTTTCATATAACATACATGCTTTACTCCATCCGCCTTATATTCCTCCTGGCATGTAGGACAGTGAATTACGTCACACTTGTGCTTAAATTTCCCCCAATTATCCATTGTGTGAAACATACCACATTCACAGATTCTCATTTTCCTGCACGTGCCAATTGATTTATGGAAATCAAAACAGATATTATTGAAAAATGTGCGTCTACACACATCACAGTCTCTCTTCTCAGCTTCAACTACACGGCTTTCACATTTGGTGCTTTTACACTGCTCACATACCATGTGACATTCTTTACAATGTCTCACTATATCATCCGCAAACTCGAGGCACCCCTTACACAAATCATGATGTCTCCCATATTTTCGACTTTTGTCATAACTAGCGTAAAGCCCCCTTATATTACGGATGGGGAGATACGTTGTCCCTGACAATCCTAAAATAAGTAGGGGTCTTGTACGATCTCTCACACAGCTTTTAAAAACATACACAGTCCTACGACGATCATCCAACCCAAACACAACTATGCGGACATTCATTTCCTGTTCTACCCTTCTCAGCTCTTCACGACCCATATTACAGTCAAATTCAAGTTCACAGTCTACAGCTAGTTTACGGGCACGCTCCACGACTGTAGGCAACCAAATTTTTGAGTTCGTGTATTTTGTACAGTAAACATACGTGCTAAGAGTACTGCTATAAAGCCGCAACCACGATCGACGTTTATATGCTTTCGGTAAATAGTCGGAGAATTGAAGTTAAGAGTATACGGTATGGCACTATGACCCGCAACACGGTATACATGGTCAGTATTTACGTGAAGTTGTCCATATTGAAGGCTATACTACTTTGGGCGGCTTGCATTATACGCCCTAATATATATTCTACATCTTCAGCCGCCAAACGTCTAAATGGCACTATCACCCAATAATCGTCTACATCACCGTCATCTGACCCGAATCCAAAGGACAGACTCGTCCTGACTTCACGCTCGTCACGATTCTGAAGAGCAAACTCTATAATATGCTCTACAACCCGGCGTAACCCGCGCTCAATTCCATTGCTATACATGACTCTAGGGTCGACCCTGACTCTATACCGATTTCTAGTCAAGGCTGGGGTGGGGGCTGCGGATCGCACCAATTCCAGCGTTATAGCATCCTCAACAGAACAGGGGGCGGCAGATGAATTAGGGAGTATATTAGCGGAAGGTGCTGCTGCTGGGGGGTCTGTTGCGTAGGAGGTTGAGGGTTGGGGCTCTATTATTGTAGACTTAACAGAACGGGGGGCGGCGGATGAATAAGGGGATATATTAGCGGGAGGTGCTGCTGGGGGGCTTGTTGCGTAAGAGGTTGAGGGTTGGGGATCTATTACCGCTGCAACAGGTGCCTATTTCGGGCGCTTTATACCTGACGCGGGGGTCTCATACCTCCGCTTTGGACGTGCTACCGGTGTCGCTGGTGAGGGTTCGTTGGCAGGGGAGGAGATCACAACTACACTGTCGTCCAGGTCATCCGTAATGATGGGCTGCTCTACCTCATCGTCATTCACGGTTCTGTGGGAGAAGAAATGTAAGGAACAACACTCAAAATTTGTAATATTTTGTAAATGACCCACTTAGGAGTGTGACGTGTTAGAAATGGACTCTGTAGAAAAATTCAGATTCACGAGCCCATCCACATGTATTATATCTGGACCTACAGGATGTGGTAAAACTGTGTTTATGTTTAAAATCATTAAAGAAAAGGGGGAGATGTTCTCGAAATTTGTGCGTAAAGTTATATGGTGCTATTCGACGTATCAATCAGTGTTCAACGAGTACCAAGATGATATTTTGTTCCACAAAGGCGTATATGACGTTAATTCGTTAAAGGGAAATGAACATACAATCATTGTAATTGACGATCTCATGTTGGAGATGGATAAAACGTTTGCCGAGACATTTACAGTATTCTCCCACCATCTTAACATAAGCGTGTTCTTCATCAACCAGAATCTATTTTTCAAAAATAGATACATGCGCGATGTGTCGTTAAATACGCAATATCTAGTCTTATTCGCGCTACGTAGAGATGTATCACAAATTGGGGTATGAGCCAATCAAATGTTCCCGAATCAGCGTAAGGAGTTTTTGGAAGTTTATAAAGAAGCTACAAGCACGCGTTACGGATATTTGCTTTGCGACCTTCATCCGCGAAACACGTTTAGAGTGCTTCTGCGAACGAATATATTTCCAAACGAGCCTGAAACGGTGTATATTCCAGAATGACAAAGAGACTAAAGAAATATCGTGAATTAATAAAAATCTATCATCGACTGCCCCGGGCAATGCAGCAGATGTTTATTAAAAATATCGACGCCGACTTTTTAAGATGCATCTGTGAAATCTGTCTTAACGTTATAAATTGCAATGTATCAATGAAAACCCATCAGAAGGCTCGCCTACGCCGCTACAAGAACATAATACGTGCACTCGCTCGTAAAAGTGAAACTGTAGCGAAGAAAAAACGAATTATTGTACAAACAGGAGGGTCATTTCTCCCCATCTTATTTTCAGTTTTGGGTCCTTTACTGACTAGATTAATATAATGAAGAAAGTGGTAGTGATTCCCGACGAGGTACGCTTCACTGCAAAGGAATCCAGACACGTATCTAGACCCCGTAAAAGCAGACTTAAAAGAATGGAAAGCGAATTGTTAGCCCTATTAAACAGTGAAAAAACACCTGATGAGAAAAGAATCTTATACCAAGAAGCTCTGCAGAAATTTCTTCACGAGTACGAAAATTATAAGAGCCCTACAGAGATTCCTGTGGTTATTAGGCACAGCACGGGGGACGATGGACATGGCGACATAGGATCTGTGCCCGACGATACAGCTGACCAACCAAAAAGATTAGCCACACAACATATCGAACATGTATTAAAAAATACCCTCCCACTTACATTGAGGAGTAAAGGCTTAAGTCTTTATAATCTATTGAATGAGGATCCCGCCATACAATGGACCGATACAGGGGAGATCATTGTGGAAGGATCAAAGGTACAGGGATCGAATATCGTAGACATTGTCCATGATCTGGTGAGAAAGTGGGATAGGCCATCACCATCAGGATGGAAGCATATTAAAGCAAGACTACAACAAATAAATGTCCCTAAAACGTTGATAGGAAATCTGAACAGGTTAAAAGACTTGGAACATGCAACGCCTGTGACACAATTGAAGGCGCCGTCACCCCCGGCGGTAACACCTTTGAAGAGGAGCAAGAAGAGGTTAAACCAACCCTACCCACGTGCCTCTAAAATACGCAAATGGCTAACGTATTAACTAAACGCTATTATGACATTTCTACCCCATCCTCTTACGGCGGCGTAGATAGACTGTACAGAAGTGTTTACGGAGTAGGAAAAAAAGATGTTGAAAGATTTTTGAGGGAGCAGGACGCTTATACGCTTCATAAGCCTGTGAGAAAAAGGTTTAAAACAGCCAAGACAACGGCTTCCTCGATTGATTCTATTTGGCAAGCAGATTTAACAGACATGCAAAGATATTCTGTGTATAACGATGGTTACCGCTACATTCTATTCATAATAGACGTATTCTCTAGATATCTGTGGCTAGTTCCTCTGAAAAATAAATCACCTGAAACAGTTGCTAAAGCCACCAAAACGCTAATGTTAAAAGAAAACAGGGTTCCTGGCTATTTTTGTACGGATATGGGGAAGGAATTTATAGGCCGTGCTTTTCAGAACATGTTGACAGAGTTTAATATCAGCTATTACACAACCAATTCTATACATAAGGCTTCTTTAGCTGAAAGAGTTCAGCGCACCATAAAGGAACGCATGCACCGTTATTTTACACATAAAAACACATACAGATTTCTAGACATTCTGGAATCATTGGCATCATCCTACAACCGCTCACACCATCGCACGATTGGGACAACACCTAACGAAGTTTTAGAAAGAGGTACGCTCCCGAGAAGAGATGGATCACCACCACCACCACACTCTGCGCGCTTCAAAATCAATGATTATGTAAGGCTGTCGCGTTCGGGGAATAAATTCGCAAAGGGTTTTGAGCAAGGATGGACACGCGAGATTTTTAAAGTTAGGGCTGTGAGACCTAAAGGTGAGATAATGATGTATTACATTGAAGATTTGAATGGGGAAGAAATCTCAGGAGGCTTTTACCGCGAGGAATTGCAGAAAGTTGCGTTTAATTTAGAAAAAAATGTGTTTAAAATTGAGAAAATTTTAGGAAGCAAAGGTTCAGGAAGGAGAAAAATGTACCTGGTGAAATGGCTAGGGTACCCAGAAAGCTTCAACACCTATATAAAAGCTGATGCAATAATGAAGCTTAAATAGTATGCAACATGGCTCCTAACCATTTCTACGTCACACTCCCGTCCTCCTCGTCCCTGTCTGTACACCCTAACAACACACTAGCCAACTTTGTAACAGAACTCCATGGGCACATTGAATTGGGTCGTGATTCGTATGAGGTGGGGATATGCGAAATTCAGCTGGACACCGTCTTTTTAAATATTGAACATAAAGAAACCGTTTTTACGATTCTTAGAGACATTGACGAGTGTGAAAAAGCTGGGGTAGCTATGGATGAAACTATGCGCATCGCTCGGACTAAGATTGCACGGTATTACAGTACAGAAGTAAGACTAGGGCCGGGTCAATATGGTTCGGCCGAGGATGTTGTGAGAGGCTTAAACGTAAGTTTAAGAAACTCAAACCTTACGAATGATTTAGTATACGAAGTCGTAAACAACCCTGCACATACACTAATCCTAAAATCAAAGACTAACAGACGTATTAAAGACCATAGAAAGTTCCAAATTCTAGCCAATGGCCGCTATAGCGCAGTCTTCCAAAGAGACACATTTCACGAGACACAGCATGACTTGTCCAGATTAATGTATCAATTGAAGATGGAGAAATTGGCTGAAAGGTCCCCAGACATGTGCTATATTTACAGTAATATAGTGGAGCACCAGTTTGTTGGGGATACCCAGGCACGCCTGCTGCGCATTGCTCACATCCCCAACCATAGAGGAAGGAGTTTGAGTATTACATATGACAGACCCCATTATGTGAATGTCGCAACTAATTTAATAACCAATATCACAATATATATAAGAACGATTGAGGGTGAAAACTTCCCATTCGGTAACGGGAGCTTAACAGTGAAGCTACACTTTCGACGCACTGAGTTATAATGGATAGAAAGCCTTTCACCGTCTATCGAGGGATGCGATACCAGCGCGGTAGTGGACTTGGGTCCATTTTTTCATCCATACTACGTACGGCTGTTCCTTTGCTGAAGAGGGGTGCCAGATACCTTGGAAGGAAAGCGCTACAATCAGGCCTTAACACTGCAGAAGACATATTGGCCGGGGCTAAACCTAAAGAAGCTCTAAAAAAACATTTAAAGCGTACACGGGACGAAATCATCAAAGATGCAAAGAGAAAAATGCGTGGTGGGGGAAGAAGCGGGCTGCCCGGAAGAAGGGGTCACGTGGTATTAAACGTAAAAGGCTATCAAAAAAGAAGTGCTGTAAGCGAATGAAACCTATGGTTGACCACTTTTTTGACTGATATAAGCTAAGGACATTGATCTCATGAATCATAGTTTGTTTACCACTTGTCGAGAGAGGAGTCACTATTTCGCCATGGCACGCTTCATCCACCCATGTAGTTCACAATGCTGTAAATCGGAGCTGTCCCTTTTTGAGCTACCTCCAACCCAAGTTTCTATTGAGCACAGTGACTTTATTACAATTAACCCTTTAAACACAATTAGTTCCCCGAGTGCACCTATAGAATTCGTGATACCCAGCTCAGGCCCTTACTTTTTTGATCCAAGCTGTGTGCACATGTACGCTAAGCTACGTATAGCCCATTCTGATGGAACGGTCTGCGATGACAAATATGCTGTATACCCTGAAACAAACTTTCTGCACTCCATATTCAACCAGTGTGACGTATATTTAAATCAGACCAACATATCGGCAGGCACGGGGTACTATCATCTACGAGCCTATCTGGAAAATGTCCTCAACTTTTCCAAAGAAGCGAAGGCTACCTTTTTAAGTGCGGAGGGATATTATCAAACTAAAGATGAAAATAGTATAAAGGACAAATTTAAAAATTCTAAAAAGAAAATATACGAGTGTTTTGGACGGTTGCACACAGATTTCACTTTCCAGGAGAAGTTGCTTGTGAACGGGGTGGATATGAAAATAAAGCTCACCCGCACGAGTCCTGAGATCTGCTTAAATCTGGCTGCGGATCAAGAAGAGGGTGCAAAGCCCGTTGTGGTTCACATTATGGACACATACCTCCGCGTACGGCGAGTGAAATTAAGTTCACCAAAACAACTAGAAATTGAGAAAAATTTACTAAACGCTACAGTGAAATATCCTATTAACAGAGTGCAGATCAAACTATATACGGTTCCTGCAGGGTTGGCATCGAAGCAGATAGAAAACATTGCCCTGGGAAATCTTCCTAAAAGGATATTAATCGGCATGCAGGACCACGCTTCGGTGAATGGAAAATATAAAAAGAGTGCCTTTAAATTCGAGAATTTCGGACTTAAAAATATAACTCTATACGTTAATGGCACTGCTTTGGGTGGAACAATGGGTACGGACTATTCATCAGACGCTGTGTTACCGCTTTGTGCCAGAGCCTATAGTAATCTGACCCATATTGCAGGTGATTGTGATGAGCTTGGTAATGGGGTAACGCAGGAAGAATTCATTGATCAATTTAACCTTTATCCGTTTGACATTACACCTGACTTATCTGCTAGCGTAAATACCCATTTAACCCCACAGCAGAGCGGAAACATCTCAGTGCGGCTGGAATTCGCCAAGCCTATAGACGCTCCTATTAGTGTACTAGTATATCTCGAATCGCAAGCCCTAATAGAAGTAGATAGATTTAGGAGCGTTATCACTGACTTTTAAAATGGATGCTAATACACTTCAGAAAGTAATGGAGCGAGTCACACGTTCCAAATTTATCGGCGTGTTTGCGAAGAATGAAACATTGAGTTTGCCAAGTACGCGAGAATGCGGTAGTCTTATTGTGAACACAGACATCATCGGTAATGAAGGGATTCACTGGATCGCTGTCTATTTTAAAAATAGACAGCGCCTGTACTATTTTGATTCACTCGGTACTCAACCCTGGAGTGACCCTATTATTGTAAAATTTCTCGCTCAGTTACATATTCCCGAAGTTGTATGGACCCCATTTCGCATGCAAGGATATTTTACTAATGTTTGCGGAATGTACTGCGTCTCATTTCTCATGCATATGTCAAATGATAAAGAATTTATAAATTTTTTAAATTTATTTGACCCGTGTCACACTCGCCGAAACGATGAAATGGTATGCAGACAGATAAAAAACCGTTTTCCAATTGTACGTACTCGTTGTATATTATAATGTTTTTGTTCGTATATTTGTAACGATATATTCTGTAGTTGTTTATTGTACTGATTTCTTTCATTTAATAAATTTATGAAAATATATTGTCTTCTTATCCCAAAAAGATCGAAAAACACTTACATTATTTCGGTGTGACATTGTTGACTGATCAGTATATCCTCCCTATTCCGAGATTCTTCAAAAGATTGTATAACACGTGTCAAATCCTCATCGGACCTTAAAGGAATAATGTTCATTCTTTTAAAACATATACAGAGTATACAGACAGATCCCCATTATGTGAAGATATCTTTGGTTCGAGGAATAACATTGAATGCCATAAAAATTTCGATTTTAGCATAATGGGGATAACCAAATAACATTGATTGACATAAAAAATTTTGGCGAGTATCTATTTGACGAGATACTACAACTCTCCATATATATATAAAAACGAATTATAGACACTTACATTTCTATGGTAGTCCCCTGCGTCGGGTTGTAAGGAGCGTCACTGCAAATATCTTCAACGGTTTGCGTTGGAAATAATTCGCCACGGTCAATCGCATTGAAAAGACTAATTGCGGTTAATGCTGCAGTATCACGTTCTTCATACAATTCCGGGGAGACGTACAGGTCCATGGTGGAGGATGTGTGACATTGTTGACTGTTCAGTATATCCCCCGTATTCCGAGATTCTTCAAAAGATTGTATAACACGTGTCAAATCCTCATCGGACCTTAAAGGAATAATGTTCATTCTTTTAAAACATATACAGAGTATACAGACAGATCCCCATTATGTGAAGATATCTTTGGTTCGAGGAATAACATTGAACGCCATAAAAATTTCGATTTTAGCATAATGGGGTAACAAAATAACATTGATTGACATAAAAAATTTTTGGCGAGTATCTATTTGACGAGATACTACACCCCATCCATATATATATATAAATTCTAATTATAGACACTTACATTTCTATGGTAGTCCCTTGCGTCGGATTGTAAGGAGCGTCACTGCAAATATCTTCTACGGTTTGCGTTGAAAATAAATCATCACGGTCAATCGCGTTAAAAAGATTAATTGCGGTTAATGCTGCAGCGTCACTTTCTTCATACAAGTCTGGGGTGACGTACAGGTCCATGGTGGAGGGAATGATTAATCACTGACGCGAAAATAGCTACTGTTACTCCCAACTGAAAAATATCCCCTTTTATATGCACAATCGCCAAGCTCCGCCCAAAAGACCAGATGTTCGTAGTGATTGGCTGCCGATGTAGCTGGGTGGAGCTATGACGTGTACCAATCCGCTATAACGGGACCGGATGAGTAACATATATATAAAATCGTGTTTCTTGAATTATAGGCACTTACATTTCTATGGTAGTCCCTTATATTATATTTTTACTTACAAGTTAATAGTATTGTTTTCTTGTGTTAACATAATTGTTAACTTATTTTATAATAAAGAAATATAGCCTAATTATATTTTTAAAATAGCATTCAGTTTCCACATTAAACTGTGGATCTAAGGTGACGTGAAAACTTTATCCGTTGTCACTCTTCGAGCTAGTTGTTATTATTACTAAAGAGAAAATCATGCATGCTTTTCGGTCATACTACTGACTCGTCAAATGATGCATTAACACGTTTTTCGGGCGTACTACTGACTGCCTCGGGTCAAATGATCCTGTTATTTTAAATCCGGTTCAATAATCCTGTTATGTTGAAATGTGGAAGAGTAAGCTACGACCCCCATCGACGAGATGTATTTCTGAATCCATGTTAAACTGGAGGTCTAAGGTATGTTGAAAAGCTTACCAATTCGGCGAGAAAGAGTTGATTATTATTGCTACATAGAAAAAATCGTGCATTACGATGTTTTTCGGGCATACTACTGACTGCCTCGGGTCAAATGATCCTGTTATTTTAAATCCGGTTCAATAATCCTGTTATGTTGAAATGTGGAAGAGTAAGCAACGACCCCCATCGACGAGATGTATTTCTGAATCCATGTTAAACTGGAGGTCTAAGGTCGGGTGAAAAGCTTACCAATTCGGCGAGAAAGAGTTAATTATTATTGCTCCATAGAAAAAATCGTGCATTACGATGTTTTTCGGGCATACTACTGACAGCCTCGGGTCAAATGATCCTGTTATTTTAAATAGATTTTTTATAGTTTCCGGTTTTTATTTTTACTTACATGTTATTAGTGTCATCCCTGCATGACATCAGTAAGTACGATACACTCCTAAACAAAGAGGTATGGTAGGGGTAAGTACAGTAGGTAATTTTACGGCCACATATTTTTTGGAAAAGTCGGAAATCACGCCCAACGATCCCTGACTGTCCGAAAGTTGATGACATGGGGAAATTGCTCTACAGCCTAACCTAGCGTACGCCTGACGTGGCAGAAGACTCACCCTGACTGATATAACATAATATGGGTATGGTTTTCGATTTGGATTTCCTTTCTCACTAGAAACAAACTCTGCCATTTTAAGGGTGGTATACTACTGCAGCACTATAAATGTTATAGTTTAAATGAAGAGGCTAACCTTCTTATTTACATCTTCGTATTTGCGTCTTGGCAACTAAGATTTTATTTAGTTGGTTGTTCATTCGAACAATTATAACGTCGAATAATTGCTGCTTCGAACAACTGTTTTTCGAACTATGGTTTTCGAACAATTGTGCTCGAACAATTGTGTTCGAACACAATGGCAAAAGATACAAGCATATCCCGTTATTTGAACAAAACTCTCTCTCTCTCTCTCTCTCTCTCTCTCTCTATATATATATATATATATATATATATATATAATTGTGGGCATATCTAAGAAATGGAGTCGAGAGAGGTTTTGTTCAAGCTGTCTGGGAGAAAGGTCATTATGGTCAAAAAAATCGAGTGGGAACAGATTCTCGGAATCCCTTTCCTCTAGCGGATTGTATTTTGGATAATTTCAACTTTTAATTGAATTGTTTCGTAAATTTTCATATTGTTTCGTTGTTCAAATATTTATAATAAAAATAAGTGTGTAAAAATTATTTATTTAATAAACAGAATTTAATAGGATTCATCCCACAGAACATTCGAAAAGTTTAACTAAGTTTAATGAAGTTCAAGTTAATGTTATATTTGATTCTAATCGTTAAACACTATATACATCTATTGTAAAACCCTATATACATCTATACATCTATAGTGAAACACTATATATATTATATAGCTATTTTTGTACGGATATGGGGAAGGAATTTATACGCCGTGCTTTTCAGAACATGTTGATAGAGTTTAATATCAGCTATTACACAACCAATTCTATACATAAGGCTTCTTTAGCTGAAAGAGTTCAGATAGTATATATATATATATATATATATATATATATATATATATATATATATATATATATATATATATGTATAAGCTGTTTAAAAGACTGTATATATATAATTATAGTAAACTTATGTCGAAATAAACTAGTTAACCATAAAATTAATTATTTTCTATTATTAAGTTTTCTATGTTGAATTATGTGTGGTTAACTACGTTATTTGTTTCGAAAAGTTTAACTTCAAGTTTAATGAAGTTCAAGTTAATGTTAAATTTGCTTCTAAACGTTAAACACTAAACTAAAATTAAATGTTATAATATGAAAAATAAATATTTATTATATATATATATATATATATATTTACATATACCTAACATAAGATGTTTAAAAGAATGTATATATATATATATATATATACAGTACTGGCCAAATTATTAGGAATTTTTTAAAAATTTCATTTTTTGGTATAAAATGTTAAATTAAACCAATTTTAATTGTTGAAAAGTTATTTATTTCTACACAAGAATACATGGTCATTATTTAGCAATAGTTTAGTACTTAGTTTGACCCCCCTTAGCTGCCTTAAGGGCTGCGACACGCTTCGGCATGCCATGAATCAATTTTTTGCATAATTCCTTAATACGTGTAGAGTGAAACCAGACTTGAATAAGTCGCTCTATGAGTTGGTGTTTTGTTGTTATCGGCGTTTCATGGATTACGTCCTTTAAAATACACCATAAACTTTCGATTGGGTTCATGTCTGGAGAATTTCCAGCCCATGGGAGCAACCGAACACTATTTTCATGACACCATTTTTTAACCGACTTTGCCGTGTGGCATGGAGCTGAGTCTTGTTGAAAAATCCAACGTCTATTACCATACCATTCCCTTATTTGAGGCAGTAGACGTCTTCTTAGTACTTCTATATACTTGACTTGGTTCATATTCCCCTCAACAATGCTCAAACGACTAGTTCCATGCACAGAAATTGCTCCCCAAACCATGATCTTTTGTGGAAATTTCACCGTTTTCATCAGACACTTAGGCAAAAATTCTTCTCCAGGCCTCCTTCTTACACTTTGAACACGATCGTCAAGCACGGCAATCGTTGACTCATCGGAGAACACCACCTGCAATCAAAGAAAGCCCTGTGAAAGAGTCAGTGCATAGCGTATGAAGTACAGCTAAAACGAAGTACAGTATGACTTGCTGCTTTACAGATATTTTTACTGCAGTTTTATCACGTACTGTAAATACACTTCTATGCATACTGTATTTACTGTATTAACATTCTATTTAATGTTAAATATTATTCTTACCTGTTCCCAATCCTCACTAGTCCAGTTAATGTGTTCCTTTGCCCATGCAAAACGTGCCTTCTTCATAGCCTCAGTGAGCCTGGGCTTCTTCCTTGGGCGGTAGGCTTTGAAGCCGGCAGTTAGAAGCCTCCTGTTGACTGTTCTACGACTAATATTGATGCCATCAGCCGCTAGACTACTGGAAATGTTTTTGCAAGTAGCTCTTCTATTTCTAAGAGACAAAATTGCAATCTGTCTATCAGTTCTTGGAGTCGTTACCCTTTTTCTGCCGCATCTTCCAACCCTTTTGGGCCTACATTTTCTCCAAATACCATTTTTTTCTTAATAGGAAGTACTGACTCTGGTGAAACATGGAGTTTGGCAGCGATTTCCTTTTGTTTAAATGTAGAAGAAGTTAATAAAACCTGTATTTGCCCAATTTTCCGTGGACTCAAGTCATTCTTTCGCCCCATTTTCAAATTCACTTAAAACTGTAACAAATAATTGCCGAAATTGGGTAAATACACTATTTAAATTAAACGGTAGTTACAATGACACGTAAAAGAAAGAGAAACACACCCGCATCGCACGACAACCAAACGACAACTGACGAACAAACACGCTTCGTTCGACTAAAGAATTATGCAAAAAATTGATTCATAGCATGCCGAAGCGTGTCGCAGCCATTATGGCAGCTAAGGTGGGTCAAACTAAGTACTAAACTATTGCTAAATAATGACCATGTATTCTTGTGTAGAAATAAATAACTTTTCAACGTTTAAAATTGGTTTAATTTAACATTTTATACCAAAAAATGAAATTTAAAAAAAATTCCTAATAATTTGGCCAGTACTGTATATAAGAATAATAATATATATCTAGCAAGAGCAATCCGATCATTGCAAAAAAAAAACTGGAAAGGTATGCAATTCCATAATAATAACGATTGAGTGTGCAAAAATTATTTATTTAATAAACAGAATTTAATTGGATTCAATTGTGGTACACAATGGATGATTAATATATGGATTTCTGGGACACATGGCGCTATCTGGCAACTGAACACATTGCGCTATCTGGCAACTCAGCCAGAATAGAGAGGTTTATAAAAGTCCGAGAAGCTGATGAAAGAATCATTCAAGCTCGGCTCCCAGCCGAGCAAGGACCTCTGGTCCTTCTCTTTCAGGCCCTTTGGTAAAACCCCTTAGAGGCCTCTTAGGTTAGGAAAACGAAAATAACTTGGGGGAGAACTCCTCTCTCTCCTTCAGGTGTCTCTCTCTCTCTCCTTCAGGTCTCTCTCTCCTTCAGGTGTCTCTCTCTCTCTCCTTCAGGTCTCTCTCTCCTTCAGGTGTCTCTCTCCTTCAGGTGTCTCTCTCTTCTTCAGGTGTCTCTCTCTCTCTCCTTCAGGTGTCTCTCTCTCCTTCAGGTGTACCCCTCCCCCCTTGGCTCAGCCAACTGGCTGATTCTGGCTGATTAGGAGCCTATAAAACAACGCCTACTCGGCTGAAGTCTTAATATGCACTTGGCTCCTGCCAGGTGAACACCTCTCCTCCTTTCTCTCCTCCTTCTTTCTGGTCCTTTGGGGGGAAAAGCTTGGGGGAGAAACTCCGCCCCCAAGTTGCATGCCCCTTGCAACACCGGTTGGCAACAAAAACCAGTACTCTTTTTTTTCTTTTTTTCTTTCTTTTTTTTTCTTTTTTTTTGCAACACCCCACCCCCATTTGCAACAACCCCAACCCCCTTTGCAACAACCCCCCTTTGCAACATTACATAATAACTTGCAACATTCTTGCACTCTCCCCTTTTGCGGCTATACTACTGATGCAAACTCACAAGGAAAAAGAAAAAAAATTTGCATCATTCATTCTTTTCACGTGTTTAAGCGTGAAATTCATCCCATATATATATACAGTATATATAATATGTTAAACACAGACCGTGCATGGAACAAGGAACTCTTCTGGGAAAATTAAATCCACTATAGTCCGAATAAGTAATGGTAAATGACAAATACCATAGTTTTTCTTTTTCATGATGCTAGCCCGACGTGGGCAACGGGTCTCTCGCAAAGAGGTCCCACAAATATAGCTTCTCTCACCAGCTATCTGCAAAGCAGACAGGATCCAGCTTTGGGACATGGATCTAGGCTGGATCCTGTCTGCTTTGCAGATAGCTGGTGAGGGAAGCTATATTTATGGGACCTCTTTGCGAGAGACCCGTTGCCCACGTCGGGCTAGCATCATGAAAAAGAAAAAACTATGGTATTTGTCATTTACCATTACTTATTCGGACTATAGTGGATTTAATTTTCCCAGAAGTTTTTTTTTTTTTTTTTCTGTTTAAGGTGCTTCAACCCTGCTGGATTATTGACACCATTTTTTTTTTTGACTCCCCGAAAATGTGGTTATACTGTTTTTATGACAGAAGAGTTCCTTGTTCCATGCACGGTCTGTGTTTAACATATAAGTTTCTCAGGGGACCATTCTGAGTTTGTGTGTATATATGTACAGATATATATATATATATATTATATATATATATATATATATATATATTAGTGGTGGACCGGATATCCGCATCCGCATCATTTTTAACATCCGCATCCGCACTTCTAACTGTGGATGTTATGCGGATATTACCTCTAATAAATTATGCAATTTACAATTAAATTAGCTTATAAAGCAGCTTATAAAGCCCAGTCATGCACATTTCATGTAAATTATTAATTATTAATAAACAAACAAATATATAAACCTCAAAATATAAATACCTGGTAACACAGAAAATTGAATGAAACTTGTTTCATTGAATTTTCTGTGGCTGAAACTCTTGAGAAAGTTATTATTTTTGTCAAAATGAAAACATTAATATTAATTTTAATTCTTATGCGTTGCCTGCCATTACACTGTAGTAATATCACGAAATTCGAAAAATTGTCATATATTCATAATTCTATAATATATTGATAGATTAACTAAATATCCGCATCCGCATCCGCGGATATTGAAATTAAAAATCCGCATCCGCAGATGTTGTAAAACTGACATCCGGTCCACCACTAATATATATATTATATATATGGATGTGTGCTAATAAACTTTTATTAAACCTGACAAAGTCATCTTATATGATTATTACCACAAAACATATTGCTAAAAACTGTCAAATAAAAATTGGGAATACTATTCTTGCAAGGGTGAATGAATTTAAAGTACTTGGCATTAATTTAGACGAAAAACTAAATTTCAAAAGTCACGTACAACATATCAAATCCAAAATATCAACATTTCTCATCATATTATTTAAATTAAAAAAGATCCTTCCTCAAAACGCACGCCTTAACCTATATTATTCCTTTATGCATCCACATTTATTATATTGCATATAACATTTGGAAGTAATTCCTAAAACATGTCTGTGAACTCTTTCGAATACTGACAACAGACAACGTCACACTTCCCCAATGTTTAAAGAGGTAAATATTTAAAAACTAAATGATTTATACAAATTCACTGTTGCTGTTAATATGGGTTTTATACACAAACCCAACTATACACTAGAAACTACGGGAAATGTACTCTGTTTCAAAGGAACAGATGTATGAAATCCGATTCCCGTGAATATCAGGCCGGCTTCATTACTAAATGTATTTCGAAAATCACTAAAAAAGCGCTTCATTAGCTCCTACTGATGTATAAGTTCACTACTGCCATGGTAATGAAGTTCCTATATTGTTATTTAAAACGATACAATATTTAAAATATGTTAATTTCATTAAGTACTTTTAATTTCGTAATATATTCTTTTTTATATTTTTTATTAGGCATCATTTATTTTCTACTAAGTATACAATAAATCATTTAATTTCAAATTATGTAACATTTTGTAAACTTTATATTATTATTGTTATTACTATTATTATTATTATTTGTTACTATTACTTGCCACTTTCACGTTTGTACGTAATAAATAAAATAAATGCCATTAATTTTGCCTAAAAAGACTCCATGCTTCCAACGTCATATTCGGATAAAAGTACTATGAATATATTAATGTCATATCAAATATAAAAAAAAATTTAAAATCTGACACTTATATTCTTTTTTGAATAATGATTTTTATTTTTATTTTTATTTTTTTTTTTAATTATGTACAACGCAGAAATCGATACAAAATTGAACTTCATTTAAAATGTATCTAAAAATCTAGAATGAAACACCTTCGATTGTGATGTTCATTTTTAAACACTAAATTTAATTTAGGATTTGAATTAGTCTTTTTCACGGGTTACAGTCATGTGTATGCGACAACGTCTCTTTCTGCTTATAAGAAACAAATGTGATTTGGATAATTTTTTTTATTCTTGACCTAAAATGGCAATAAACCAATACAAATTTATTTAAATCTTCGAGTTTATAGAAAATATAGGGTGACTCCAAAAAGTGTTGCCAAAAAAAACTTGTAATAAGTTATTTTGGGAAACAACGTTTTGGATCACACTGTATATTAAGTGTGAAAAATTCTGATAACTTCCCTATACCTAGGTACGTTGTGGAATGTCCATACACAAGCGTGGTAGGAGATGAACTGACTGAAATTTGCATGACGAAACCTGTTAGTGATAATAATACTGTAGAACTCAGTAATAATCAAAGAGTCAGGAGGGTCAGAAATTGGCACAGCTCAAGCTAACTAATGCGGTTCATTGCTCTAACTCTTGTATTATTATTATTATTACCTGTATCATCAGGATTCGAACCCCCGATTTCAGTATTTTCACTTTTAGGAAAACTATTACTCAGTAGGTCACGAGTGCTGGTTCATACAATTCTCTACTTGGTATCATAAAAAGTAACTTCTCCGAATTATTAAATCTTGTCACTGATCTCACGTGTGTTTTCTTAAAAAATAAATTATATGAAGGGACAAACTTCCGTTGTGGGTTCATTATTAAGCAAAACATAAAGAAATGTTTCGTTTTGTTAGCCTAAAAAAGTGGCAAAAACTGTTCTTATCCTTATCAACTTCAGTTATAAAATTGTTCTTGGAACAATACTCTCTTGTTATCCCATTATACAAAACAAATAACCAGTTTTTTTATACTTAAATCAGTATCTGAATACACTGCTCACAATAAGGAAATGAAGATAACGCCCAGTTATATATATATATATATATATATATATATATATATATATATATATATATATAAGAAAACCCATAAAAGAAAAACAAATATTGATTTATAGAAGATTCCTCGTTTTGTTTTCTTACGACAGAACATCAACTGTTACCATATATATATATATATACTGTATATATACACACACACACAAGGTGTTTCATAACATGTGGGACGCACTTTCAGGGTGGATTCAGGACCTGAAAACAATTAAAAAAGTTTATATGCCCGAAATCACTTTATTTCCGAGTTACAGCCCGTTTTGTGTTCCAGCAATTCTTTCTGCAAACTGTTTACAAACACTGTTTGCCAACAATGTTTGTGAGTGTGTACGAAACTTATTTCTTGCATGGCCTTGCCGATGGTAATGTTTCGTACACTCTATGACATGTTTCAATATCGTTGAGTGTAGAGCCATCAGTCAGTCAATAAATGGTAAATGGATAGGCCGTGGAGGACCCATTGCGTTCCCTGCTCGCTCCCCGGACCTGAATCCACTCTCGAGTTTTACCTGTGGGGTCATTTGAAATCCATCATTTACGTGACACCCATTGACAACGTTGAAATGCTTCGCCAACGTGTAGAACAAAGATGCCAGAAAATCCGAGCAGTACCTGGAATGTTTGAATGCGTCAGGCAGTCTATTACGAGGCGTGTTCAGGCGTGTATTCAAGCGCAAGGCGGTCATTTTGAGCACTTCTTTTAAAGGTAAGGCGGATACTTGCTGCAACAAACAATGGGTTGTAACTCGGAAACAAAGCAATTTCGGACATATGTTTATATAAACTTCTTTCATTGTTTTCAGGTCCTGAATCCATCCTGAAAGTGTGTCCCACATGTTATGACACACCCTGTATATATATATATATATATATATATATATATATTATATATATATATATATATATATATTTTTTCCAGAATAATTTTTATTCTTTTTGAACCCCTTTCTATTTACTTATCAACCTTTTGTATCGACTTAACTTTTACATCTTTATACTTATCTATAAGTATAGAAATACATAAGTAAGTAAATGTTTGACTATATATATATATATATATATATATACACACACACAAACACACACACACACACACACACACACACACACACACACAGAGGGCTGGCCATAAGTAGCGTCCAAAATAAAACGTCAAAAAAATTTATTACCTAACAAATTATAACGAAAATAAGTGCAACACAATACAGTATAACTGTGCAGATTTTGTAAAAAAACTACTATTAATAAATGTTCTATTAATCCACCATAAATAAATGCAAAAAACTTCACTTTTTTATACGTGAAGGTCAAAATATGATAATTAAAACCCACTCTAAAAAACAGAGTTTATTTCCACAACAGTTTCGATGCCCACTGGCATCCTCTTCTGTATCCACCTCTTCGGGTGGATACAGAAAAACGAATGAACCAAAAACAAGAGGGAAAACAGTCCAGGAACCATTAAGAAATTCGCACCTAGGTTAGATCCCGTTTTCCCGACACTGGAAGGGCATTTTTATTAAAAGGAGCCGCTTATAAGTACATTCGCACAAATTTAAAACTATCGTCTTGTTCTATACATACAGATTTTATTATTTTTACATAATTATTACATTTGTTATTAAATTTATTACATTTAATATTGCATTATTATTTATTACAGAAATTATAAATTTATTATTGCATTGATTATTACACTGTTGTTTATTATACAGAAATTGTAAACCGAAAAACGAATGAAAAAGGCGAGAAGGAAATAATCCAGAGACCATTAAGGAATTCGCAACTAGGCTAGATCCCGTTCCCACGACCCCAGAAGGGCATTTTTTTTATTAAAGGGTCCCGCTTATAAGTACATTCGCACAAATTAAAACTATCTTCTTGTTCTATACATACAGATTCTATTATTTTGATATAATTACTGCATTTACGTTTTTTAACATTTATTATTATTACATTTATTGCATTTATATTTATTTCCACATTTATTACTTCCATTATTACATTAACATTTACGTTTATTATTCCATTTACATTTTACAGAAAGAAAAAAAAACGAATGAACCAAAAGCGAGTAAGGAAACAATCCAAAGACCTTTAAGAAATTCATATTTAGGTTAGAACCCGTTCACCCGACCCCGTAAGGGATTTTTTGACCAAGAATCTCATTAAAGGGTCCAACTTATAAGTACCTTCGCACAAATTAAAATTATCTTCTTGTTCTATACATACAGATTCTATTATTTTTCTTTTGACATAATTATTACATTTATAAAGTACCTTACTTGATTCATAATCTATAGCATGATTATTTTGGATGGCGTGATAAAAAATGGCATTATTCTGAAGGCATATTTGTGTTCTTTAATACGGGTTTTAATATTTCTTCCAGTTTCTCCTACGTATACTAAATCACAACTTTTACAGGGAATGCTGTAGACACAGGCTTGTTCCTGTTTTGCAACGTTATCTAATATACTATTTCAGAAATGAAGCCTTATATATATATATATATATATATATATATATATATATATATATATATATATATATATATTATATATATATATATATATATAACAGTTTTTTGCGCACACCTACAGGTCGCTACAATTGGTGTAGAACAATGCGGTTTTCACCATTCGATGCGTCTTTTTATTGTGCAGTGCCCATGCTAAAAAAAAATTCCCTAACATAAATCCTGCCCCCCCCCCTTTTAGGGGTACAATTCTTCCCATTTCTTCATTTTTAATCATAATTTTGGCACAAAATGGGGGAGGGGTGGGGTAATGGGGGAGGGCGTGGGGTTAATGGGAAAACTCAGAAAAATAGATGCGATATATATATGTAACAAAAAAATTAAAGTAAATCCTTTGCAAGGTGCCAGCCCCCTTCCCCATTGGGGGTAATGGGGGAAGGGTGGGGGTAAATGGGGGAAAGGGTTGGGGGAGGGGGTGTTGGGGGAGAGGGGTGGGGTAATGGGGGAGGGGGTTGGGTTAATGGGGAACTCAGAAAAAAAAATTGGTGGGGTAAATGGGGGAGAGGGGTGGGGGAGGGGGTATTGGGGGAGAGGGGTGGGGTAATGGGGGAGGGGGTGCGGTTAATGGGGAAACTCGGAAAAAAAAATGATAACCAACATCGATTCCGGTCAGGAAGATCATGCTTATCACAACTAATGAAACACTATAACAATATTATTGATGCACTCGAAACAATGAAAACTATGATTTGGCGGGCCGCAGGGCCCCCAATTACTGTCGGTTCAGTTATTTGGTCAATAAAACTATAGAAATGAACGCAGTCATGAAAATCTTAGGCTTCAAATCCGAGCTCATTGTATTAAGATTTGCGAAGCTTTAGATTTTCATGGCTGCGTTCTTTTCTGTAGTTTTATTGAATGAATAATTGGTTTGCCAGTAACTGGAAGGCCGCAGGCACCCCAATTACTGAGGCCCAAGGTAAGAGGAATAGGAATGATATCCAGATAAAGGGCTACTGATGTTCAAAATAAAATACGCCGTCGGCCCACAATTCAGCCGAAGCACCGCAGATCTAGCAAAATCGGCGCGTAGCACCGACCTTTTGCTAGTTCCTAACTAATTTACTTTTCACGGTAGACGAATATTTGAACGCCAAAGCAAACTTAAAATCTTTCGCCACCGATTTTACTCTTTCTAAGCCGGCAATATAATTCAAACTCACATTGTTTTTTGGTTAACTGAAGGTTCCCGAGGGGCATAAAAAGATTTTCTGGATTTAAAATACGCCTTTCTGATAAACCACTCAGGATATTTTAAATACTTAAAAATGTTCCAAATCTTTGAATATTCCGGGTCCAGCAAATGTGGGCTACAAATCCTGAGTGCTCTTAGAAACATGGAAGAAATAATTGAGCGTTTAACCCCTTCATCATGATATGAAAAATAATGAATGTACGAATTACAATGAATAGGTTTTCTATAGACCGTGAAATTGGGCTTTCCGCTTTCGTTAATGACCAAAACATCAAGAAAAGGTAATTGTTTGTCGTTCTCCCATTCATATTTAAATTTAATAGAGGGAACAAGATTATTTAATGACTGAAAGAAAGTGTCAAAGTTGTTCCAGTGGTCAGGCCAAAATGAGAAAATATCATCTACATAACGAAACCAAATTAGATTCCTGGGACATATTGTTTGCAACAATTCCGACTCATAATATTCCATGTATAATGTACTCAGTATTGGGGATAAAGGGGACCCCATTCCCATAACAAAACGTTGCAAATAAAATTCTTCACCGAAGGAGAAGGCATTATTGGTGACACAGAGTTTTATCAGTTCTAAAAATACAGGTGTGAGCATGTCTAGTTCTACGTTACATGTTGGCAATTTTTTATCTTAAAAACTAAGTACGTCATCAATGGGAACTTTCGTAAACAAGGACTCAACGTCAAAACTGATCATTCCTCCCAGCTTTAAATCTAAGGACATAACTTTGTTAATAAAGTCACAGGAATTAGTGATGTGCGAGCCTGAAATTTTACCAACTAATGGGGACAATTTATCTGCAAGAAATTTAGATAACCTGTAACTAAAGGAACCCCTGTGTGAAATAATGGGACGGAGTGGTATATTAATTTTATGGGTTCTGGGTAAACCGTAAATGTGGGGGAGTCTGGGGTTAATCTGTAGAAATCTTTTAGGGTCAATCGCCGGGACATCTTTTAATAAGTTCCTGATAGTTTTGTTGAATTCAGCAGAAAGACGCTTTAGGGGGGACGATCTCACTTTGGTGTAGGTGAATTCATCACTAAGTAACGCTTCCATTTTTTGTTTATAATCACACTTGTCCAAAATAACCAGTGTTACTTTTGTCCGCTTTAGTGATAAATATTGCTTCGTTCTTCCTGAGCTTGTCTAAAGCTAACTGGAATCTTTTGGGAATCGAGTCCATTGAGTTGAAATGTTCCAGAAACTTGCTCAGAATCAAACCATTTAAACACGGAATATCCACCCTGGAATTAACTACGGAAGACACAAAATCTAAAACACTGTTTTTATCGGGATTAAGGGCAAAGGACAGCCCTAAATTAAGAACTCTCTTTTCGGATTTGCATAAGACATATGTCGATAAATTTAAAACGGAACCTTCAACCGCACATACCACTCCGTCCCATTATTTCACACAGGGGTTCCTTTAGTTACAGGTTATCTAAATTTCTTGCAGATAAATTGTCCCCATTAGTTGGTAAATTTTCAGGCTCGCACATCACTAATTCCTGTGACTTTATTAACAAATTTATGTCCGTAGATTTAAAGCTGGGAGGAATGATCAGTTTTGACGTTGAGTCCTTGTTTACGAAAGTTCCCATTGATGACGTACTTAGTTTTTAAGATAAAAAATTGCCAACATGTAACGTAGAACTAGACATGCTCACACCTGTATTTTTAGAACTGATAAAACTCTGTGTCACCAATAATGCCTTCTCCTTCGGTGAAGAATTTTATTTGCAACGTTTTGTTATGGGAATGGCGTTCCCTTTATCCCCAATACTGAGTACATTATACATGGAATATTATGAATCGGAATTGTTGCAAACAATATGTCCCAGGAATCTAATTTGGTTTCGTTATGTAGATGATATTTTCTCATTTTGGCCTGACCACTGGAACAACTTTGACACTTTCTTTCAGTCATTAAATAATCTTGTTCCCTCTATTAAATTTAAATATGAATGGGAGAACGACAAACAATTACCTTTTCTTGATGTTTTGGTCATTAACGGAAGCGGAAAGCCCAATTTCACGGTCTATAGAAAACTTACTCATTGTAATTCGTACATTCATTATTTTTCATATCATGATGAAGGGGTTAAACGCTCAATTATTTCTTCCATGTTTCTAAGAGCACTCAGGATTTGTAGCCCACATTTGCTGGACCCGGAATATTAAAAAATTTGGAACATTTTTAAGGATTTAAAATATCCTGAGTGGTTTATCAGAAAGGCGTATTTTAAAGCCAAAAAATCTTTTTATGCCCCTCGGGAACCTTCACTTAACCAAAAAACAATATGTGAGTTTGTCTTACATTGCAGGCTTAGAAAGAGTAAAATCGTTGACGAAAGATTTTAAGTTTGCTTTGGCGTTCAAATATTCGTCTACGGTGAAAAGTAAATTGGTTAGGAATAACGTTGTAAAACAGGAACAAGCCTGTGTCTACAGCATTCCCTGTAAAAGTTGTGATTTAGTGTACGTAGGAGAAACTAGAAGAAATATTGAAACCCGTATTAAAGAACACAAATTTGCTTTCAGAATAATGCCATTTTTTATCACGCCAGCCAAAATAATCATGCTATAGAGTGGGAATCAAGTAAGATACTTTATAAATGTAATAATTATGTCAAAAGAAAAATAATAGAATCTGTATGTATAGAACAAGAAGATAATTTTAATTTGTGCGAAGGTACTTATAAGTTGGACCCTTTAATGAGATTCTTGGTCAAAAAGTCCCTTACGGCGTCGGGTGAACGGGTTCTAACCTAAGTGTGAATTTCTTAAAGGTCTCTGGATTGTTTCCTTACTCGCTTTTGGTTCATTCGTTTTTTTTTCTTTCGGTAAAATTAAATGGAATAATAAACGTAAATGTTAATGTAATAATGGAAGTAATAAATGTGGAAATAAATATAAATGCAATAAATGTAATAATAAAGGTAATAAAATAAATGTAATAACTAGTGTAAAGGTAATAATAATAAATGTTAAAAAACGTAAATGCAATAATAAATGCAGTAATTATGTCAAAATAATAGAATATGTATGTATAGAACAAGAAGATGGTGTTAATTTGTGCGAATGTACTTATAAGCGGGACCCTTTAATAAAAAAAATGCCCTTTTGGGGTCGTGGGAAGGGGATGTAGCCTAGTTGCGAATTCCTTAATGGTCTCTGGATTGTTTCCTTCTCGCCTTTTTCACTCGTTTTTCGGTTTACAATTTCTGTACAATAAACAACAGTGTAATAATCAATGTAATAACAAATTTATAATTTCTGTAATAAATAATAATGCAATATTAAATGTAATAAATTTAATAATAAATGCAATAATTATGTAAAAATAATAGAATCTGTATGTATAGAACAAGACGATAGTTTTAAATTTGTGCGAATGTACTTATAACCGGGTCCCTTTAATAAAAATGCCCTTCCAGTGTCGGGAGAACGGGATCTAACCTAGCTGCGAATTTCTTAATGGTTCCTGGACTGTTTTCCCTCTTGTTTTTGGTTCATTCGTTTTTCTGTATCCACCCGAAGAGGATGTCAGTAGGCATCGAAACTGTTGTGGAAATAAACTCTGTCTATTAGAGTCGGTTTTAATTATCATATTAATCCACCATTGTTTCCAACAACACATTGAATTCTTTGGGGTAGATGGTGGACCGAACTCCGCAATTCTTCGATAAGAAGGTAAATATGAATATAACCTTACCTTACAACCTTACAAAGGTTCCACGTGATGATTTCTCATTTCGCGAAGGTCAAGCGTGTCGCCCCTCCTCTCGAGTTGGCCTGGTGAAGTAGTGAGTTGGATTCTTGCGCTCTCCAGTTGGATTCTTGCGCTCTCCCCATATAGCAAAATAAATCCAAATCAATTGAAATCTAAAGATAAGAAGGTATATATGCATATTGCAAAATAAATCTACATTATATATAGTTTGAGTGAAAAAATTTGATTAGCTGAAATGTGAGTGGCTTTCTGTTAATAACAAAGAGTTTTGGGCGCTACTTATGGCCAGCCATATATATATATATATATATATATATATATATATATATATATATATATATATATATATATATATATATATATATAGTGGGATATTGGAGTATTGTAGTTTTAGTGTTGTCTGAAAGTCAAACAACCTCTTGGCAAAGTTTGGTTTGTGTCACAATCCAACACAAGAGAATCTCGCAGTTGTCGGTTTGGACAGTATTCTGTTTCCCGGCTTCGTTAGGTAGTTGTCAAATTGCTTTCCATACTTCATTAGTCATACTGGCAGGACTTGCTTTTCAGTTGTTCAGTTCGATGATAAATCTAATGTTGATTTAAAAAAAAAAGGCTACGGATTGTTAGTCGCCAGTTCGTTCTTTTTTAAGATTTACTTTTGACGGAGTGTCTCTAAGTAAAAAATAGAATCGTAACGCTAATGATTACTTCTGTATAATATGCAGAAAAAATGCGTAAGCTTATATTGCGGGAAAATTTAATTGTGAATAACGTCGCTGACTTTGGATTTTTTTTGTGTACCCGAAATAAATAAGTACACCTGCCAATAACAGGTGTCAATTAAACTTAACGTTTTCACAATAAGGTGGAAATTGGGTTGGATCTCCTCCATTTACTTCTTTTGACTGATCAGGTACATTGTTCCAGAGGTGCGTATTTGGTTTGTATGACAGACATTGGTCGGTGCAAAAAATATTCCTGAGAAATGACTGTTGCTGTTAAAAAACGGGAAATTATGATAATAATGCGTTTATACGATCCAATATATCGAGAAAACACGGTTGTAAAAAATTGAAACAGAAATGTACGGTTTGATGATCATTCAATGGTGACATATTCATCTCTCGCAAATTCATCACAACGAATATTCATCGCGAGATCTTTCATCGTTACAAAAATACGTTGGCGTGAAATTCTTTACGAAAATTAATCGTTGTGTGTGTATATATACTGTATATATATATATATATATATATATATATATATAGAGAGAGAGAGAGAGAGAGAGAGAGAGAGAGAGAGAGAGAGAGAGAGAGAGAGAGATTGTCAGAATACTTTAACAGTGAAATAAACAAAGCTAAAGCAAGTAACTTATGTTGCTTAAAGTAAGAAAACTATTATAATCTGGCACTAAAATTACAATTCCGTCTAATTCTTCATTATTAGTCGAGTACTTTCGAGTATTTACGAGTTATCTTGGATGTATTCATTTCTTTTTTAACCCACTGAGAACGATTAGTTCTTGTGCGACGAATTTTACGCATATTCTTAACAATGAAAAACCCTCCCGATGAATATTTGTGGTGATGGTTTCGCGCGAATCATATTCGTAGCGATGAATATTCGGAATATTTGCGTCCGATAAATATGCTCCCGGTGAATATTTGTGCCACGAAATATATTTATATTGACGGAAAAGTACGATGATGCGTGGTAATAATATAGTTATAGTTATAACATTGCTTCCAAAAGCAGAAAATTAATTAAAAATGCGAAACCATTTGAAGGAATAAGACTGCAGTAATAATTAAGAAAGATTTTTTAACTTAAAGAATAAGAATTTGATTAACATTAATTAAATAAGAGTTCCAGAATTCTTTCATATACTTTCCCAACGTGCGAAAGAATTCTGGAGCAGACTGAGAACGCGAGTAGAAGAGAAATTGTGAGAATGACAACACGGCTTCAGGCCAAACAGGGGCACAACGGACCTGATATTTGCCCTGAAGATGATGTTAGAGAAGAGCTAGGAGTGGAACCAAAGGAAATACATAGCTTTCATCGATCTGGAGAAAGCTTTTGACAGAATGCCAAGAGAGAACCTTTGGAGAGCACTGATATAGGAAGAATATGGCGTGGAACCAATACTAATTAGAGCTATAAAGAGTGTTTACCAATAATGCGAAGGCAGAGTGAAATAAAGAGAACTTGATAGTGATTGGTTTGGTGTGAAGACTGGCGTCAAGCAAGGAGGTGTACCATCCCCCTTTACTATTTATAATATATATGGACCAGTGTCTTAAAGAGATATGCGTAAACGAAGATAGGGACAATACTTTTGTATATTCCGATAACGTAGCAATTGCGACTGAGAACGACAAAGACTTGCAGATGGCTATGTACAGGTGGTGTGATGTTCTAGGCCAGTGTTTCTCAAACGGTGGGTCGCGACACCCCCGGGTCGTAGTTTTACCTCTGTAGTAGTCATTTGTGAGCAAAAAACCAATAAAAACCCACTTCGTGAATTTGTTTACCCCTGTAGGATGATAAGGGATCGCGCCGAACTAAGACTCTGACACGGGGGTCGTGAGGAAAATCCGGCTGAGAAACATTGTCCTAGACAGAACGGGACTGAAAATAAGTGTTACAAAAACTGAAGTAATGAGCGTAATCAGGCACAAAGAAAAATGTTTATTGGAGACCAAACACTCAAACAGGTTAACAACTTCAAATATCTGGGAGTTAATTTTAACGATGAAAATCTCCAACAAACTGAGATAAATAAAAGAATAAGTAAATATAACTTAAATGTGATCCTATTATATCCTCTTCTTAAAGATAAAATGGTACCAACAAGATGTACAGTAAAGTAATCATATACACATCTATTTTGAGGCCAATACTAATTTACGGGTCAGAAGCCTGGTCATTAACAACAAAAGCACAATCAAAAATACAAACTGCGGAAATGAGAGTGCTAAGAACTATTAAAGGAGTTACTAAACAAGAGTTGTTACGAAACACAAGAATTAGTGATGTCCCATCAGTTTTAGATATAATCGAGAAAAACAAACTAAGATGGTATGGTCACACCCAAAGAATGGAAAATACACGGTATCCAAAGAAATTTTTAAATTGGAAGCCACAAGGAAGGCGATCAGTAGGAAGGCTGGACGAGATGGGTACAAGGTGTAGAAGAAGCATTGGAGAAGAGAGGAACATTTTTGGCAGAAGTGGAAGAGAATTAGGAGTACCGAGGCCGTAACGTGTGAAGAAGATTAACCGAGCATGGTTACTAACAGACCCCTAGGTTTAACAGGCGTTGGGTGAGGTGAGAAAGAGCAAATTTTATCAAATCGAACAGTTCGACAGCCGCAGTTATGCACCGTTTACCCATAACGTCGGTGTGGCATTTAACCTTCACCTCTATTAAGATAACCTAAGATAAGTTAAGATAACCTAACCTAACATAACGCAGGACATTTTGTTGATAAAAGTCTGAATGCCTTCGTTAAAATGTCAACTATTCGACAATTGTTTGTAAACGCCTTTGAGATTTACGATAGTTACTATTTTTACAGATTGTATTTGTCTGACTTCTTAATATGTATACATAAATTGTATTAATTTGCATAAATGAATCTGGATAAATGAAATTTTATTCTGAAGTATATTCGAGAGAAATTGTACTGCACGCATATTTGATTCCTTTCCTTCAGTGGAGAGAGAGAGAAGAGAGAAGGAGAGAGAGAGAGAGAGAGAGAGCATTATACAGAACAAACTCTATATATATTTCTATATAATATACAAATTTATTCGTACTTATTATAAAAGTTTATGGATTATATGGCCAATGAATAAATTCTGTATGCACTCTTGTTTCATAATTCCTCGTTCGATGAGGAAAAAAACAATTTTCAGGTATTTCTCACATATTTCTTTGGCAATAATAAATTCGGGAAAAGTATATAAAATTGATTTATAAATTTTGGGAAGGATTTTTCATTTAACTAAAATCGTTACACTCGAATATGAATGAATAAATATGTACAGGGTGTCCTGAATGTCTTGTTACACCTATGTAAATGTTACTCCAGTGTTCCGTAACTATGGTAATGAAAGTATATAGTAGAAAACACTGCGAGACATTTTATTTTATACAGAATTATACAACATTGCAGTTTATACATAGTTATACGCGAGTTTATCATGTATCCAATGGATCTGTATACAAACCATCGTTCTCACTGCACAGAATGATTTTACACCAGGTTCACTGTGCTATGCTCCTCAGCATTTTAGGTGTTACGAGTTTAAAAGCATCCTGTACGGCTTCCTTTAGTCCGTCATTGGAATCATAACATTTCTGAGAAACTTTTTCCTTTATAAATCCCCATAATGCATTGTCAACTCGAGAGATCTGGGCTTCTCGGAGGCCATTTTAATGTTGCAGACCCAATCCATCGATCAGGAAACACCTCATTTAAATATTCACGAACCATCAAGGAATAGTGGGGAGGTGCTCCATCCTGTTGAAACCAAACATCATTTAATATTCCGAGATTATACATACATAGGTGTAACAAGACTTTCGGGACACCCTGTATTTATATATTCAATCAACATTTTTTCGAGGACAAATTTATAATATTGTTTTCATAAATATAAAATGTTTTATGGGTAATTTTATATGCAAATAAATTTAAAACATGATATAATATTAATATTTTATTTACATATTTTTATTCAACAGTTATTCACTTCACAAGAAATTTGGGATCACCTGAAGATCAGGGCCCCCAGCCTTTTCAGTAAGCTTTATAAGGCTAACTAACGAAAATATCACGACCTAACCTAACCAATCGTCAAGGGTGTACAGTTGACCTAACGATTGGTTAGGTTAGGTCGTGATATTTTCGTTAGTTAGCCTTATAAGGCTAACTAAAGAAGGCTGGGGGCCCTGATCTTCAGGTGATCCCAAATTTGGTATAATTTAAGAGAATAAGTTATATATGTATTTTTGTTAATTTGTACTCTTGGCACCTAAAATAAAGTACATATACTTCCTTTCTATTGTTTTATGTACTGTAGTCTGTATGTACAATTCCGGAAAAAAGTTCGTCTCGAGACACAAACGTTCTTAAAAGCATAAGAAATTACAAAGCAAGTTTAGTTTACGTTCCCCTGTGGTGCCTAGAGTAGTTTACGTTTCCGCGACATTATCCTAGTGTAGTTTACGTTCCTCACCTTTGTCCGCGTATACCTAATCAAATAAAACGTTAAAACTAACCTAATCAATCGTTAATATATATGGACCTTTTCCAGTTTGTGTACCGTTTTTCATATAATTTATTTTTGAGAATATTTTTGTTAAAACTAACGAAAATATCATGACTTAACCTAACCAATTATCAAGGGCGTACAATTGATCTATTATTAATTATAACATTGTTTGTTTCTGGAATAGTATTTACTATTTACTAATAGTCTGAGTAATAGATCAACTGTACGCTCTTCATAATTGGTTAGGTTAAGTCGTGATATTTTCGTTAGTTTTAACAAAAATATTCTCAAAAATAAATTATATGAAAAACGGTACACAAACTGGAAAAGGTCCATATATACAGGGTGGGCCGAAAGTCTGGATCCATAGGAAAATATTTATTTTAATACATAAATTACAACAAATGGTAAATACTTAAAATGAATATCAACTTTAACTCGTAAATGCGTATCCGTGATACTGTACAGTAGTTCGTACTCCAGTATAAATACTCAAATACTTTTTTTATTTCAGCCCAGAAATGGCTTCCAATCTAACAACAGAAGACCGGGTAGAACTTGTGCTCATGTACGCAAGACAGGGCGCTACACACAGAGAAGTTGCTACCGAATTCAATAGAAATCATCCTGGTAAGCATCCAGTAACACATGCGACTGTTGGCAAGTTGTTTAAACGTTTCAAAGAAACAGGAAGTGTACATGATCGACGGCGTTCTGGTCGTCCAAAAACTGCAACTGATGAAAATAGCTCTGCAATGGTATGTGAAACTTTAACGAATAGTCCAGTAAAGTCAACAAGAAGATTATCAAATGAAACACGCATCTCGAGAACGTCAATTCGAAGAATTATTAAAAATCATAAATTCCATCCTAAGTGTCTCGATGTCAGAGGCCGCCAATTTGAGCATTTGTTATAATTTGTTGTTTATACTAGAGTACGAACCACTGTACAGTATCACGGATACGCATTTACGAGTTAAAGTTGATATTCATTTTAAGTATTTACCATTTGTTGTAATTTATGTATTAAAATAAATATTTTCCTATGGGTCCAGACTTTCGGCCCGCCCTGTATATGTATATATTAAGGTAGGTTGATTTTCCGCATTTGTTTAGATATCGACTTTGGACTAGTCAAGATAGTTAGGGCTTAATATGATAATAACTGACAAACAATTTCAGATCCCTAGCTTTAACCGTTTTTTGAGGAAACCGTTTCAAAAATCGTCAAAAACTCGTACCGAAAAATATCGCATTTTCGCAATTTTCGGCCAAAAAAATCATGCTATTTTCATAAAAAAATCCTGAAAAAAGTTACAATTTTATTGAAAAAAATTAAAAAAAAAACATGTACAGAGTCAAATAAACACATTTAGATCCCAAGATCATCATAATTTTCACTGTAAGAGCCCTTAGAAGCAAAGGAAGGCTTCATCTGGCGGCTTAGGGCTTTGGCCAGAATGTGTTTGTGCCTTGATTCGAGTCCATAAACAGTATGGGAAGCTTCAGATGTCAGCTTCACGGCCCTTTCAACACTCTGAGAATGTGAAGGCAGATCAGGCAGCTCCAGCTTGGTGCCATTCAGCAATGCTTCTTGAAGCTCCTGGTCAGAAAAGTCTTCTGTGAGAGCAGGTTCACAGATGCCACTTTGAGAAAGGTTGATTAGTTCTGACCAGTGGGTAGCTTCAATGTTGATGGCTGTGATCATCTTCAGCCTCTTCTTGGCTGGCTTCCCACTTCTGAAAGAATAATAATTAACTTATTTTTTATTCCAGTTTAAGATTTAATCCCTATTAGTTTCAGAATTGCTGATTTAATTTAACTTAAATTTAAAAAAACAAAAAACCCGAGTTCTATAAACCCCCATAATCGATTTTTTTTTCAGAAAGAAGGTAAGATTATTTCCATTATCAGAGGGGAGGGGGGGGAATTGGGATAAGAAAATGTGAAAAAAAATTCGATTATGGGGATTTATAGAACTCGGGCCTTTTTTTATTAAATAAATCCCCATATCAAATTTTTTTTTTTACATTTTTTTAAATTAATAAATGCTTACCTGATGGACAGAATTTTCTTGAGAGCAGCTTCTCTCACTTCCAAGTCATCAGACTTCATCATGGAGTACAGCACATTCTCGGGCAGCAAGGCGAAAGCATTGTACTTCAGGTTCTTGAAAGCAACACCCTGGATTTCTTCAGACTGCTGCTTGATCCTCTGGATCATGTTGAAGATGTACAGCTGCTGATTGTGGAACTTCCTGTCCCTTTTGATCTCAAACCAACTGACTGCATATACTTCCACAATGAACTTGATGGCCTGGTAAAGCTTATCCTGTAGTTCTGGAGGGTAAGCACCTCTGGTCCACAGAAATATCAATCTAATTGCCAAAGTCAACCATCTTGCATTGTTTAATGGTCAAATTTTTCCAGGCAAATCTTGGGTTGACTTTGCCCCTGGAAATTCCAAGCACATACTCCAAAAGAAGCCTCTGGTCGCTACTGAGATCATTCAGTGTCTCCTCAGCAAATTCCATGTCATCCAGGGGGCCACTGAGTTTGGTGAATTCCACTTGTGGCAGATCTTGGTAGTCAATTTCACAGAGTTTTCCCAGCGGACCAGTGAAAGCAGTGGGACTTTTGGTACTGCCATCAAGATGCTTGAAAACAGCTCTGAAAGGAAGGTCATTCTGATGGAGTGAACAGCCAATGGTGTGCAATTTCCGCTCAATTTTATTTTCCAGAGCTGTTACAAGGCCTCCCTCCCAGCCAGTGTTTGTATTTGTGTTGTCAAGGAGGACAGCTTTCAGGGTATGAGCACTGTTAAACTCCTCCAAGACACTAGCAACTTCTTCACCAAGAAGAACTCCAGTCGCACCTTTAATTGGGATGACTCTGTGAGTAAGATATGTTCCACTTTCAGTTCCCGGCTCCTTTGTGAAAGTCAAATGGTGCTCTTGTCCCTTTCCTTTCTTCAGCTTAGTCTCCCCATTTTCATCCTTAACTTCTCTGTACAGCAAAGTGTCCTTGTCAACATTCCCATCAACCCCATTACAGACTAACTTTTCCAGACCCTCATTGTGCTTTTCATCACTTTTCACTTTTATTTTAGCTTTTTCCCTGTCCATTTTCGATTTATCAACTATTATCTGTTTCACATCAAGGCCAGGCTTAAGCAGGTCCATAGCTTGTAAGTCCAGGAGGAAGGCATTAGCAAGACTTGCCCCAAGATTGGAAGAAACATCACCCCTGATCAGTTCCATAGCATATCTGGGGGTTTTCAAAAAGCTGTAACTTCCACTTGGGTGCCTCCTTGGCTTCAACTCTTCAGCTTCACCACCAGATGGCTAAAATGAAAATAAAAAATAAATTACTAAAGCGAAAATGGGGGAAAATAGGGGAAAAAGTAGGAGAAAAAGTAGGGGGAAAAGTAGGGAAAAAGTAGGGAAAAGTAGGGAAAAATATGGGTAGAAATCGACGAAAATGGGCGGAAATAAGAATAAATTACTTAAACGAAAATGGGGGGAAAAAGTGGGAAAATAGGAGGAAAAAATGGGTAAAAATTCAGGTAAAAAGTCGGCAAAAATGGGCGAAAAAAGAATAAATTACTAAAGCGAAAATGGGGGAAAAAAGGGGGAAAAAGGGGGGAAATAGGGACAAAAAGTAGGGATAAATTTGGGTAAAAATGGGATAAGATATAAGAAAAAATATATATTACCTCTCCTGATTCTCCTGAGCTGGATTCAAAAGAAATATCTTGTGAAGGTGTGGAGGCAAAAGTGACCAAACCCACTTCCTGCTGCTGTTGAATCTGGCTCTGTAATCTTTCTGCTTCAGCTGCAGCCCTCTGGTCTCTCTTCACAGCAGCTTCATCCACAGATCCCAGCTGGAAAGAGCCCTTGGGTCCTATTTTGGCCCTCTGATCTCTCAAGTATTCCCTCTCCTCTACTGGAACCTGAAATATTAAAGTATATTAAATAGCGGATCTAAAATAAGAGATAAAATCCTGAAAAAAAATTGATTATTAATTTCTATTACCAGGGGTGTGGAAAGGAAGATTACAGAAGGAAAATGCGGATATTTTTCAATTACAAGCATTGCATTTCCTTCCATTTAAAAGGCACCTAATCGCACTAAGTTAGGCCAGTTAAAAGTTAAAAAAATAATAGCATTACCTTCTTACTGGGAGGACAAGTGCAGATTATGTGCTGTGTTTGACAATTTTCTTTCTTGCACTTCACAGCATTGTCATCACAGGGACGAACAGGTAGCTTACAGGTGCAAGCAGAAATGTCAAAAAGTTTATCCAGCTTTTCCTCCAGATTCTGCTCCTGGACTGTAGAGAGAGATTTCCTGTTTATCTCTTTTACTTTCTTGAAGCACACTTTATCCACCAATTTCATTACATAATATTCCTTATACAGGGGCAGCCGCGGGTTCACTGCCTGCCAGATCTCAATCACATCCTTTGCTATCATTTTAGCAATATCATAGTCTTTCAAGTCCGGGTGGCTGTTTTGGAGGAAATAACTGCACTGAATAACTTGGTGGAGGGTAGGAGGCTCTGTTTTATCCAAAGGGGAAGGCTGGCCACTGAATTTTTTGGCACTATCACTTCGAGTTAACACTGCAGACTTCCGGTTTTTTACCCATTTTTATGAAATATCTGAAAATAAACACAATTAAATGAACGCATCATAAAATAACTTAATTTAATAAACATTTTATAGGTAAATATCATTAAAAAATACAAAATAATACACTAATAAACATCTATAATGCATTTACATTTACAATAAGTTTTCAAGCATCGTTTTCTTAAAAAAGCCGAATTTTAATTGATTATTTTGATGAAATAAGGTCCGATATTTTGTTTGTTTACATTGCGCGAATGCCGCGCACGCGATTTTACGCGTAAAATTTGGTAATTTTACAACTTAAAAATAATTAAAAATCCTCAAAAAATACAATCATTTTCACAAATATGAGTTGGTGCAACGTTTTTTATACATTAATACTTTTCTATCTAGACTAGTCCAAGATCACAGTTCCAAAATCAACCTACCTTAATATATATATATATATATATATATATATATATATATATATATGAGAATGAACTCAGAATGGTCCCCTGTAGTGGTTAGCGTCGCTGACTACGAATCCATCGGCCCCGGGTTCGAGACCCGACGGCAGCCGGCGCGCAGTAAAACCGAGCTGTTCATCCTTCCACACAATAAAGAAAGTGGTTGGTAGATAAATCCCCTGTAGTGGTTAGCGTCGCTGACTACGAATCCATCGGCCCCGGGTTCGAGACCCGACGGCAGCCGGCGCGCAGCAAAACCGAGCTGTTCATCCTTCCACACAATAAAGAAAGTGGTTGGTAGATAAATGGGTACCCTAGGTGGCCTAGTGGTTAAGACGCTGGGCTGCTGATGGGGCGTGGTTCGGATTCCACGTTAAACTGTAGGTCTAAGGTGGAGTGAAAAGTTTGACCTTCGTCAGAATGAACAATTCGGGCGGAAGCTAACCAAAGGTTATTTATATATATATATATATATATATATATATATATATATATATATATATATATATATATATATGGTTACCTCATTTTTTCATTTGTTCGTTCTCCCTCCTCATCTTGCGCGGAATGTTCTCCTATACAAGCGTCGTTCTTTACGTTAATTATACTGCGTGTTCTTTGCAGTTGAAATGTGTATATATATATATATATATAATATATATATATATATATATATATATTAGTGATGTAGGTCACATCCGCATCCGCATCCGCAGAACATCCGCACATTTTCTCGCATCCGCATCCGCGTCCGCATCCGCATTTTGGACTGCGGATGTCGTGCGGATGTGGACCGTTCAGATAAAACGTCATTAATAAGCAGAAATTATCAAATTTTACTATATTAATAGAACTAGTTCATTGTGCGCAAAAGTGATGCAAGCGACAAGACGAGAGGCTGTTCTTGTATGAAGTTACTCTCTTGCAACCTACTTAGATCCACGTTACAAAGCTAAGTTATTTTCACCAGTACATTAGAACGAGTTAAATCATCACTTGGCAAAGCAGTTGAAGAGCTTCAATCTCTTGAATCTGTCGCTTCGCCACCCACCAAAAGAATAAAAGTTTCAGTGACAGAACCAACACCTTCAACAAGCAAATCTATCACAGAATCTGTCTCTCAGTTTCTTGAGTCAAGCAGCAATGACGAGACCTACGCGATGTCAAAAGATGTAGTAAAAATGATCGAGAGCTATCACCAAGAAAAACGCCTGGCTGCATGTGACAATCCTATTAGTTGGTGGAAAATACGCAGAATATCTATCCATACTTGAGTAAACTTGCAAGGAAACATTTAGCCTGTCCTCCAACAAACGTACCAAGCGAGAGATTATTTAGCAGTGCTGGATTAATATATGATGAAAAGAGAAACAGACTGGCAGCAGAAAAGGCAGAAAAGTTAATGTTCCTTAAGCATAACCTTCCTATAATTAAGTTTGAACATTAAACGATGAACATCTTAGTTTACTTTATTTTAATTACTCATTTATAAATATGCCTAATAAAACTTTAAACTTAATATAAATAGTTATCAAGCTAATTAAAGATCTCTTTCTATAAGGGTGGAGGTTGGGGAAAGAGGTCGGTGGGGTGCATTTGAGTTGGGTTCACGTCTCGCATCCTGGTAACACAATTATGGTTTCTAATTGTGGCTGAAACTCAACAAAATATAACGAATTTATTTGCAGACGAATTCACTAATTGATTTCTATATTAGTTAGATGCTTGATATTATTTTATATGTTCAGAGAAAAGTACAGCAATTATTGTACAATTAATCAATTATACTACATTATAGCTACAGCTCTCTCTATATAATAACTTATTATATACGTTAAACACAACAAATCTCGAATATATCCTAAAAAATAACGAAAATGTAGACATCCGCATCCGCATCCGCATCCGCGGATGTTGAAATCAAACATCCTCATCCGCATCCGCATCCGCGGATGTGAAAAAAATGACATCCGCTACATCACTAATATATATATATATATATATATATATATTAGGCCGGGTCGAAAATGGTAAATTTTTTTATTTCTTAAAAAGTACACTTTGTGAGAAGTTTCATTTTATCATCTTCACAAAATATTAAAATATCAAGCATGTGCTACCCCTGCTACCCCTAGCACATGCCTTCCCCCTTTTTTATCCTCATATTTACATATATTTAAATGGGAAAAAATGTTATTTCTTAAAAGTACACCATGTGAGAAGGTTTTTTTTATCACTTTAACAAAATATTAAAAAATCAAGCATGTGCTACTCTACTACCCCTGTCACATGGCTCTCCTCCCTTTTTTACCTTCATATTTGCATATGTTTAATGTTGGTGACATGATAAGTTGTTTGTTTAATGCTTGATATTTTTATGTTTGAGATAAATAGAAATAATTTTTCAGATAAATAGAAATAATTTGCATTTGCTTTAATTATAATTTGAATTATTATAAATTACATATAATTTGATTTTACTTCTGAATATAAACTATGACTACTAGAAGCAAGTCCTGAAATGCAGCCTTTGGGTATCCTACGGAATTCCCAGCAGCCATGACTCCTTCAAAAGCAGATGTTGTGAGACACTACCTTTTTGCGCGCCGTCGTGAAGAAGCTAAATCAAAAGGATCAGCCACTGCTAATGATTGTTACAGGGTTGTTGTAAAAGATATTGAAGACATTTGGATGAAATTTTCTTTTCCTACGATTAACACCGAAGGTATCTATCTTAAAGTCAGTCGACTAATAGAAGAAGCCTCAAAATTGAACAAGGTGCCGTTACATCGAAGAAATGAAAGTTTTGCCTTAAAAGTAGCTTAGTATGATGAAATGTTTGATATATCTTCTTGTGAATGTTATAAGGGAATTGATAGGAAATCTTGCAGGTGTAAGGATAAAATACCAATGGCAGAATGGGAGTCTTTTGTGGGTCAAAAACAAAGAAAAAATCAGTTAGGACCAATTGATCGCATCGCTAGTTCAACAAAGAAGAGATCTTTAGCAAGAGCCCAAGAAGCACAAAACCTCAACTAAAAGCACAAGAAGAAATGACTGAGGCTACCAATGTTTTACAATCGGAATTTATAGAAAATATCGAAGAAGACATGGATGTAGATTCAGAGAGTCAGGATGTAGATTATGAGGCCGATTTAGAATTGACTGAGAATATTCAGAACAGGCACTCCTATAAAAACCTAGCATTAACAGCAGATCGTTATCGTGTAAGTTGTAGAGCTGCAGCTGCAATAGTCAATGTAGCTTTAAAAGATATGGGGATCCTTAACCACACCAACATGCTTGACAGAAAGAAATTAAAAAGAGAAAGAAATCGCATGGGTGAAACAAATACTTTTAGGTCTAAATCCGAAAATCTGAAGATGGCGTGCCTTGGATTTGATGGAAGGAAAGATAACATATTAACTAAAAGTGGAAAGATAAAAGAACACTATGTTATTGAGAAAGAACCTGGAAGCATCTATGTAGACCATGTCACACCAGATAATGGAACTGCTCGCTGCATAGCAGAAGAGTTGATAACTATTATTACAGACTCGAACAGCACAGATACTATCAAAACTTTACTGTGTGATGGTACTCCTCTAAATACAGGAAAAATTGATGGAGCCATAAAACTGGTTGAAATTCATCTTAACAGACCAGTGCAGTGGTTGGTGTGCCTCTTGCATTTGAATGAGCTTCCCTTTATGCACGTCTACAAAGCCATTAATGGTAAAACAAAGGTCCAAATACTTTTGTGGGCTCAATTGGGAATAAACTGTAAACAGATTTAACAAAATTGGAGGTAGTCAAATATTCTCGCATAAAGGGAAACATTAAAGAAATTCCAGCAAATGTTGTGAAGGGGCTAAGCAGTGATCAAAGATATCTCTATGATATGTGTCTGGCAGTGCAGACTGGAGATACTTCTCAAGATCTGTCCATTCGATCTCCAGGTACCCTTCACCATGCTCGCTGGCTAACTCTAGCCAACAGGGTCCTTCGATTATATATCTCAACGCCAAATCCCGATAAAAACCTTCAAGATATAGTCAAGATTATCATGCAGTTCTATGCTCCAGGGTGGTTTTCGATAAAATCTCATCCTAATGCAACTGATGGTGCATATAACTTTTGGCATTTAATGTGCTTGCTTCGAAATTTAGATGAACAACATAGATCAATCATAGAACCAGTATTAAAGAATAACGCCTACTTTGCCCACCCACAAAATATACTCATATCAATGGTAACTGACAAGAGACTAGAAATTAGGGAGCAAGCTATTCAGAAAATCATCCTTTTAAGAACAGGATTTTCAGGTACCAGAAACTTTGAGTTGCCTCGAACCCTCAATTTCCAATCTACTGACTACACCGAGATGATCGATTGGCAAAAAGAGATCATTACTCCACCGCTGCTAAACAAATTTATCGACGATGAGCTACTGCAGGCTCGATGTAAGCCACTGGAGATAGTTTCTTTTCCATGCCACAGTCAAAGTGTGGAAAGAGCAGTGAATCTAGTAACAAAGGCATGTCAGGAAAGAATAGGATATGACAACCGTCAAAAGTTTATCTTAAACTCATTAGAATCAAGGCGAAAACTGCCCAAGTTTGAATGGAAGGCCCAATGGAATGAGTAAGAAATGTATAAACTAAAATTTCCTAATGATATTGAAAATTTCTTCCCTTTTGATGTGATAAGGAACAATGAAAAAGTGAACTGAATTTTACCACATTTATTATGCCTCTAATTTTTTCTTCTGAATGTATTGTTGTACTTAATTAATTTTCCTAATACTGTACATTATTAAATAAAATATTATACGTTAATAAAGATTTATGTCATCAAAAAACCTGAATGTAGAGTAAGTCTCGTATAAATGGAATATTCTTCAATATAGGTCAAAAAGTGAAAAATTGTGCTAGGGGTAGGAGGCTTTAAACAGTGAAAATAATTTATCAGGGGGTTCCTGTGTTTCATTCAAACCCCTCACAATATGTACCTTTTCAATGTAAAATTTCGACCCGGCCTAATATATATATATATATATATATATATATATATATATATATATGATGAATAAAACCACGAAGGAAAGGAAACACAGAATGGTGCTCAAGCGCTTTCGTCTAATGACATCCTCAGAAACACTGAAGTGCATAAAGAGTTACAGCCTATATATAGGTTGCAAAATAATATATATATATATATATATATATACACAATAAACGGAGAAAAAAAATATAAAAAAATAAAAATAAAGGATTGTGGGAGGAGCATACAAATTTGTAAGGAAAAACTACCGATTTTAGCACTTTGCCCGAATCCAACACAAGATCAAATGAATTGTTTCCAACCAATGTTATAGTTAATTAAAAAAAAATAATAAATTGAAAAATAAAAATAAAACTTCTAAGAGGAGCATACAAATTTATACTGGAAATCTGCTCACGTTTTAGCACTCTGCCCTTCTTGTCTAAGTCCCATATATATAAAAATAAATTGAAAAATAAAAATTATTAGAGAAGTATACAAGTTTACCAAAGGTTTAGCACTCTACCCTTCTTGTCTAAATCCGTTCTGAACGAATTCAAAACAACGGGATCGAGTTGAAAAACACCTTTGCTTATGTTGAAGTTATTTGTAAGTTGAATAATGGCAGACTCAAGAATATTTCTATTAACAATGTTGCTAGAGTGAAACAAAACTGAAGCATTATTCCAATCAATACAGTGGGATAACTCTGACAAATGGACAAAAAGGGCACTGGACGACTGTCCCGTTCTAACGGAATATTGATGCTGTTTCACACGTGTGTGAAAATCCTTTCCCGCCTGACCTATGTAAAAGGAATCACATTGTTTACAACCAATTTTATAGATAATGCCTGAATTATTGGTAGGGCTATTTCTTACTATGATATTTTTCACAATATTGTTATATGAAAATACTACATTAATATCCAAAAGTTTAAGTACATTAGCAATGCCTAAAAAGCCCGGGAAAAATGGAAATATTAAAATATTCTTTGACAAAGTACGAGTGTTATTATTCACACGATAGAAGGTTCGTTTTGCCTTGTTGAGACAAGATTCCATAAACGCAGGTGGGTAACACAGATCACTCCCAATACCGTTGATTTTTTCCAATTCGGCATTGATGTATTCCGGACTGGCGATCCTAAGGGCGCGGAGAAACATTGAAGAAAAAAATGGCCTTCTTAGTAGGGGTGTCATGTCCCGAGTAAAAGTGTACGTAGGACAAATTGTTTGTTTTTTCCGATAGATACTAAACTTAAAACCTGGGTTTTCCCTATGTACACGCACATCCAAAAACGGGATGGAGTTGTCTTGTTCCACTTCTAAAGTAAACTTAATGGAGGGGACTTGATCATTTAACTGAAGGAGGAAGTCATCTAGGTCACGATTCATGGGCCAGATACAGAAAATATCGTCGACGTACCGCAACCATGGGATGCTAACCCCCAGGATTATCGGAATGTAAGTAATTTCGAAAAACTCCATATAAATATTGGAGAGGAGGGGCGACAAGGGGTTGCCCATGGCCATCCCAAAAACTTGTTCATAATACTCGTTATTGAAAGTGAATTTACAGTCTTTGATGCAAAGCTTAATAAGTTCCAAAACAATGTGTGCAGGTAGTGGCAGGTCATACTTATATAATTCTTGGGAGAGAAAGTCAAGCATATCGTCAATCGGCACTTTTGTAAACAATGAACAAACGTCAAAACTGATCAATCTATCGTTGGTTTCAGTAGGTGCATTATTCAATTTTTCAGTAAGATCCATGGAATTTTTTACATGTGAATCAGAGATAGCTCCAAGAATGGGGGACAAGACTTTGACAAGCCATTTGGAGAGTTTATAAGTAATAGAGCCCACCGAGCTAATAATAGGGCGCATAGGGTTTCCAGGTTTGTGGGTTTTAATAAGACCGTAAAGGTAGGGAAGAGAAGGTGAAGTGGACATGAAAAGCGGAATTAAGTCCTTATGATCTTTGAGAATGCGTTTCAAGCCACTATTGAATGATTTGATGACGTCATCCTGCGGGTTCTTCCTAAGTTTGCTGTATGTGGCATTCTCAAAGATCATAAGGACTTAATTCCGCTTAATTCCGGTCGATTTAAAAACTTCACAAGAGGCGTAAAAGGACGACTGACAAATACTCACCACATCTTCAGGTTTTACAAAGTACCACTTTACAAAGGTGTTGCAAGCAATATTAGAGGCAGCCATCGTTGATAAAAAGTTAAATTCGGCAGTGGAATATAATTACATGCAGGTAATTATGGTAAAACTTCAGCAGCTGATTACGTATCCACAACAGCAATGTTTGCGAACCATTAACGAAGCTATATACGACGAATGATGCTGACATCGGTCAGAAACACCTGACGTATAATAATAAAGAAAGATGGAGCTACCGCTAAGCAGTATCCTTAACGCTCAGCAGGCAGTAACTTTTTCCAAATCAGTGAAAGTGTTTAAACGTAGCAGTGGTGCAATTAATTCTGTGCTCGAGACAAATTATAAATGTACAGACTCCGCCAAATGTAATGTTGTTTATTTGAGTGTTGATGAAATGGCGAAAATCTTTATGTTGGTTGAGAAGTGGTCCCCTGAGAATTATAAAATACCACTTACCAGCATCCGCGAGTGCAAGAAGAGTAACGATCAGTGACACCCCCCTCATACTGTATTATTTACATGTTAATTGTGAGCCGTGATACGAGTCAACACTGCGTTGAAACACGTTTGATGTGGAAAACTAATCTAAAAACCTTCGATATAAACAAACTTAATAACGGACTAGTGCCCGCTCGTTGCCGTTTCATCCTCGATAGACTATTTGAAATAGCTGCTTTCCTCAGCCTGAAATCTGTATTAAATGTGCGCGTTGATGATATGCGTTATTTTGATACCGTACCCGAGTATGCGTATACAATTTTAACTGACGATTTTATGAAGTGTAGAGATGACCAAGGTGAGAAGAACGGAATGGCGCTTAGAGAATGTTTCGAAATCTATTCCACTGAGAAGTACCACTCGCTTTGGGACGCTGGTCTAGAGCAGGGGTGGGGAACCTTTTTTCATTGGAAGGCCGCATTTCATTTAACCAAGACCCTATTAGGCCGCATGCTGAGAATTTAACATATACAGTACAACAAAATGTCATATTTTAGTCTACAATCTACATATTTACTAATTTTAAATCAAACTTGATAATACGTGAGGGTTTTTATAATAAATAAAAAATTCAGCAAGTGCATTTATTTTTGGGGGGGAATAATTGACAATAGAACTAATATTAAGTGAAAAATGATATTAAGTGAAATGATGTTAATATTATGTGAAAAAGTGATAAACCATTTAATGACTTTTTTGTGACTGCTTATTGCGGGACAGGAGTCGTACATTTGGTTCCAACATCGTTGACCGTAGTTTTAGTTGGTCCTACAGGTGAATATTCGTCATCTGAGATCTCAAGCGCGTTTTGATTTGAGTCACATACAAAAACGTTGATTCACAACAGTAGGTTGTGCCGAAACAAGACAACATTCGACGAGCATATTGGCGTAGACGTGGGTATTCAACGACATTTTTCCATATTTCAACAGGATCCTTCTTAGTATCAAATAGAGACTTAAGGATATTATCTTCTAATAGCTCAATCAACTCCATCTGTAAAACTTCAGGTGCTTTGGAGACATCAACCAGGTGTGGTTGGAAAGCTAGTTTCAGTGTGAAGTAATGTTTCTCAAAATCTTCAAATCCTTCATCGTATTCTTCAATCAGGGAGTCTAGGACAGCTGTGTATTCTTTCACATCGCATTCCCTTAATGATTTGCTTGTATCTTCTTCATCAATTACCTTTCCCAGTTCAGGGAAGTGTTCAGCTAAAAGTTCCGATCGGGTAAGGATATTTTTGAAAAAGCGCAGCTTCCTTCGAAAAGCCTGGATTTTTTTCCACATTTCATATATGGATTTAGTTTTACCTTGCAAAGAAATATTCAGGTCATTTTGCCTTGACATTACGTCACACAAAAATGCAGCATTTCTGCAGAAAGCCTTTTTTGACAATTCACATGGTTCATTGAGTTCTTCAAAAAATCTTGATTTGTTTTCGCAAAGACAAAAGTTTTTCAAAGACTTGCCCTTGTGACAACCAGCGCACTTTAGAATGATACGGAAGATCCACACTAAATGTTTCATCATCAAGCATAAACATATTGGCAAACTGGCGATGTCGTGATGCATTTGCTCTAATGTAGTTCACAATACGTATAACTTTACTTAATGTGTCACTTAAAACAGTAGATTTGGCACAGAGATTCTGTTTATGCAAAATACAGTGAAAGGAAATCAAGCTATCTGGATATGGCAGTTCTTTTTGTAATAGAGCAACAAATCCTACACATTTTCCTCTCATGGAAGGTGCACTATCTGTGCATACACTTAATAAATTACATAAATTCAGTTTCGATTCACGGCATTTTTCTTTGAAGAGAGACAAGACGTCAATTCCACGTGTCTTCCCCGTAAGGGTACCCAAAGCCAGAACTCCTCGTAGTATTGAAAATCTGCAGTTATAACACGAATAAAAAATGACACGCGCTGAGTCAGTAATATCAGTGGACTCATCCAAGGCAATCGAATAATAAGTATTTTCGCTTTGGCATATTGTATGAAGCTGTTCAGTTACATTGAGGGCTAATTTATGTTGCCGATCAGTTACGGTCCTTCTTGAAAGAGGTAGCTGTTTGTATTTGTTAACCTTGTCTGAATCTAAAGAGGCTACAACTTCAACAATGCATTCTTTTATGATTTCCACATCGCTATATGGCTTACCTCTTTTTCCAAGTATATATGCTACTTTATAAGTTGCTTCAGTGATTTCAGTCCCTAGGCCTGACATCGTTTTAAATACTTACTGTTGTTGCTGCTTTTGAAGTTTCATCTTCGTAAGTGCAGACTTTCGGGGTTCTCCTTCCAGTATAGCATACTTGTGGTTCTTATGAGTTGCATAATGCTGATATGCATTGTGTTGCTTCACTGTTGCAATTATGGCGTTGCAGAGCAAACACATCATTTTATCTTTCTCAGCAACTATGAAATACTGCAATTCCCATTCTTCATGGAATACTCTGTTCTCTTCCTTTAATTTTCTTTTCACAGTTTTTGACATGATTAGGGTACCAGAAGATTTTTAAATAAAAATGGTACACGAATTGATCAAAGATTTACAGTTTTAAAGGAAACAAGCGTGCGTGTCACTATCGGAGAATCGTCAGTAACTGTCATCCAGTCGAGTTGATCGTTGATAGGTAAGGTCGTAAGCTGTAAGGCAACGCTGCCAGTTTCAACTGGCAGCGTTGTCATATTTCCTATTGTTCAAGCCATAAAGAAGGCTTGTATGTGTAAGAAGCAGTGAAGCTGAAACCATGATCTAATGAAATAACCTAAAGCCCTAAAGGGGTATCAGTTGCTGTCCATTATCGTACGGTATGAATTCTGAATGTCAAATAGGCAGAAGGCCGCAACTAGTACCCCAAAAGGCCGCATGCGGCCTTAAGGCCGCAGGTTCCCCACCCCTGGTCTAGAGCATTACAAGCCCTCTTCGTATTCACCGTTCATCCGGCGGAGCTGTATTTTTATATACACTTTAACTGTCGTCACGATTAGAGGATTTCCTTCTTCAACAATATGAATTCTGAGCAGTTTTCTTGACATGTTAATAAATACTGTATGCAGATGTGATGTATTATTATTTCCAAAAAATGTATTACAGTAACTATTTAACTATTTCCACCATTAAAAAATAATATCTTGCCATGTTAATAAATACTGTATGTATATGTGATGTGTTATTATTTCTAAAAAGAATTGTATGTCTTAACTATTTCAGAACATTTTTTGTAAGTTTACTAATAAAAAATAATCTCTTGACATGCTAATAAAGGTTGTATGCAGGTGTTTCTATTTATTCCTCATTCATTTTCAAATTGTTTATGTATATTCCTCAATAAGATGTTGGTCTTCAAGGATGGATTGTGAAATGGTCTGAGTTTTATCTTTTGCAAAAACGAATTAGCGTACTATAAAGATTGAGTTTCAGGGTTCGACTCTCAATGGTTTAATATTGCTGTTATACCTACGACAAATTTGTATTGTGGCTGTTAAAGTTCATAGTATGCTGTCAAACCACACAGATACAGACACACACACACACACATATATATATATATATGTATATATACACACACACACACATAATATATATATATATATGCTAAAATTGGTATTTTATATCGCTTTTAACATGGTTCACGTTAAAATTCATAGTATGACGTCACACACACACACACACACACATATATATATATATATATATATATATATATATATATATATGTTAACTCTCCGTCGACGGCCTTGGGTGGTGGTTCGAAGTTGACGGGGTTTCTGGTTAGGTGGTAGCAACGGAATTCTTACTCTTGGGTAGCGGATACTGTGTAGGGAATCGCAATAATTTCTTTTGTACTACACTCTAATTTCTTCTTGTAGCGGATCCGAGGATTCTGTGTAAACTTACTAAATTATATGACGGTTCCCGATTCTTCTTGTAACGTATTGGAGAAGTTTGTGAGGTAATACTGGTTTCAGACTTTATGTCCGATGGACGGGAAAGAGTGTGGAGAAGAACAGGAGAAAGTCCGTGAACAATACTCGTCCGCATTGGACCATAGTTCAATTGACATGCTCACGAGCGAAAGCAAGACGAGCATTGCGGGGGTGTACGAGCAATTCCGGGCCCATTGCTGGACGTCTAGCATGAGCCACTTTCCATAAGTTTCCTTCTAACGGTTCGCTCCGATACACTGACGTCTCGAGACCTTTCCAGCTCATTGCGGACGTTTGTGGCAGTCAAGCGACGATCTCGCAAAACACCCAAGACGATGAAACGTTCGTCACGGGAAGATTTGTAACGCGATCTTCCAGAACTTGGTCTACGGGTGTACTCTTGTACTCTCCTGTCTCCACATAATGTTGGTAGACACGTCGAACCGTTGTTCTTGGAATTCCTAGAGCATCGGCGACATAACGCTGGCTCCGACCATCTTCAATTAGGGCGACGACTCTTGCGACGTTCACGGCACTCAAATCCATTGTAAATGTCCAATTCTGAAACCCAAAAGAATTAGAAGTCTATCTGTTACTAAACGCAAATGCCTACTCCCACTAGTGGAAGAAAAAAGTGGCACTAGCAGTCTAAGAGCAACTGAATGTCAGAGTGTCGAATTCTTAAAAGAAGTCGAAAATTCGGTACAGCTAGTGTGTTCGCAGCTGACGTTGTTTTGGCTCGTTATTTTATTGTCTCAGATTATATTTTCGAATTTTAAAACTTTTATAAACAGAAGCTTGCCCACTTTTTCGCTTTCCGCGATATTCCAAGTGGGCCGATTTTTTTGCCGCTCAGTGTACACACACACACACACACACACACACACACACATATATATATATATTAGTCCAGAGGAAACGTGAAAAATTATTAAAGAGCTGCTCGATGGTTTCATCGCATCAAACATCCCGTCCAAGAGTCTTTTGCTAACTCAAAGACCATTCATGGGGTAGTACACAAAAGTTCAAAATTATTACTAAAACCAAAAGCGTACAGACAAAAAATATTATGTTGGCCTACACGTAATGTACAGTCCCCTGCAATAGTTCCGATCTACCCTCTCCGAGATGTCTTCCTTCCCCTCTCCCTCGCGCTATCCCCCCCTTTCGTCCTCCCCCTCTCTTTTCGCTATCCCCAACTCCTCTCTCTCTCTCTCTCTCTCTCTCTCTCTCTCTCTCTCTCTCTCTCTCTCTCTCTCTCTCTGTTCCCTCCTCCTGCTTCCTTGTTATTTTCTTTCGATTTACCTTCATTTTTAGTTTCCTTTTTCCTTCCCCTTCACCTCATACTAATAAATGACCCTTCTCTTTCCCTCACCACCTGCTCCCCGATTATTAGCTACTCCCATGTCTCTCATTCCTCCCACCCTATCAACTACTGTCATTTGTGTTTTTGCTTCCTTCCTTTTTACCTTCCCTTCCTAATCCATTTTCTTTTACATAATAACTGACTCACTCATCCACTCACGTATTTATTTTTTAATAAAACTTCCTCTGTAATTACTGAAAAATATATTAACAGCTTCCGAAAATGTTCGTGTATATCAATGATCTTGTTTCTCTTTAAAAATGACGATATTACGAGATCAAACCGTCTACATGGAATTGCGCAATAGCTGAAATTAATCATCATAATGTAGAGGAATACAACACTTATTTGTAAGTGTTAATATCAAATCACGATATGACAAAAAGTATTGCATTACGAATGATCCCAAAATTCGAAGGACATTGTAATTCGGCGTGTCAGATTACGGTTCGAATAGCATCTAATTTTGAACTGTGACTTGACTCCAGCGACGAAATATATTAAATAATATATATTAATATATACTCGTAGGTAAAAATTAATAACTCTAACATTCAATTTTGCATATAAAGTCCAAACTCGCGTCACACTCTAACTATATGTAAAATGTAGGTTTGGAAAATTTTTCTAATTTTCCTTCTATTTTAATTTTGCTAAGTAATTGATGAATTATTTCTTTTTTAAATTATCTAATAATTTTTTACATTAAGCTCAATCACGTAATCGTGTTAAATTCCTGAAATGTTCATTTTTTTATATACTGTATTCTCTCTTAGTTGTAAAAGATGAAGTCATAACTTGCCAAAACTCTAAATTAATACTTAATTTTTAATTTTAAGCATTTAATTTTGCCTCATATGCATGTTTAATTTTAATGCATAATAAAATGCATATTTCAATTTCCATTTTTAATTAACTCAGCAAATCATGATGACATCAGATCTGTCAATATACTGTTTAAAAGAAAAATATGACTTCATCTTCAAATATCTTGCTTATCTGCCAGTATGCTGTTACAACCAAAATTTACCTTTATCTTCAAATATTTTGCAAAAAAAAAAAAATTCAGCCTATTGAGAATAAAAAACAAAACAGGTCAACATTAAATAGTAATGATGTCACCAAATTACTAGTATAAAAACTCGTGATTTTTCAAATTTTCATTCTGATTATTCTGATCTGACCTACTGTAGAGGCTGTAATATTTTAGAAGCAGTAAAATTCATTCAGAGGATTTCTTTGTGTTTTCCTTTGAGCCCCGTTTTCTCTAGAGAACTTAGTTTTAAAATAGAATAAATAATTTCCCAATACGCTACAAGAAGAATCAGGGAACCGTCAGATAAATTAGTAAGGCTTCACAGAATCCTCCGATCCACTACAAGAATAAATTGGAGTGTAGCATAAAAGAAACTACTGCTATTCCCTACAAGGTACCAGCTAACGCAGAGTGAGAAAGTCCGTTGCTGCCACCTAACCAGAACCCCAGTCAACCTCGAACCACCCAAGGCCACAGACGGAGGGTTAACAGATATATTACAGGATAACTGCCATGTTCATACTGTTAGGATCATCAGATGGTGGTTTCAGGAACAACGAGATGTCGAGCTGCTGAACTGGCCCACCAAGGGGCGTGACCTAAACCCCATTCAAAATGTGTGGGAAAATGTGGTTAACGCTTGGGAGCCTGGGCAGGTGCGGACATCTGAGCACCTGATGGAACACACCATGGTAGAATGGGAACTTTTCCACACGAACTCACAAGTCATCTACAATCACGTGGCGCCTGTTCCAAATAGATTACGAGAGGTCATTGATAATAATGGAAGATGGACCAAGTATTGAGTAATTGTGTAATGTGTATATTATAGTAGTGGACCGGATATCCGCATCATTTTGAACATCCGCATCCGCACTTTGACTGCGGATGTTATGTGGATATTACCTCTAATAAATTATGCAATTTACAATTAAATTAGCTTATAAAGTACCTTATAAGGCTCAGTCATGCACATTTCATACCTGGTAACACAGAAAATTGAATAAAACTTGTTTCATTGAATTTTCTGTCGCTGAAACTCTTGAGAAAGTTATTATTTTTATCATAATGAAAACATTAATATTAATTTTAATTCTTATGCATTGCCTGCCATAATAGTAATATCACGAAATTTGAGAAATTATGTCATATATTCATAATTCCATATTATATTAATAGATTAACTAAATATCCGCATCCGCATCCGTGAATATCGAAATTAAAAATCTGCATTCGCATCCGCAGACGTTGAAAAACTGACATCCGGTCCACCACTAGACTGTATAATAATGTTATGGTTGTGATGTAGTAAATATATATTTATTTACTAGAACAAGTGTCATTTCCTTATAAATTGAACATTATGTTTTGTATGTTCTTAAGAAAATCCCTAAATTTAATTGATTCATGTTTATTTTTGTAATAAAAAATTTAACTATATTATCATTATCTCCCCATGCCTAGACCTTTTCCTGGATAATCATTTGTTGATGATGCATGGACTTTAAACAGAAATGTTATTGCGTGGAGGAAAAATCGATATTACAACTTATCTTACACTTTAATTATAACACGGCCACATCAAAATCCTATGATTGAAAGTTTTTAAAGTACTCCATGTTTGTGAAATAACCTAACTATTCTATTTCCTAAATTTAGGAATAATACATGAATAAAATACATAGTCGTCCTAGCATTACCACCAAAACTACAGTGAACAAAATATTTATTATGTTATTGGTTTTCAAAAAATAAAAGTATTACCATGACAACATCTGCGAAGGGGAGAAGGAGAGGGAGGGAGTGAGGGTGGGGGACTGGGGTTTAAAAGGGACTGCGTTACCTCCACACCTCGGAGAGGGTGGAGCGGAACTCTTGCTAGGGACTGTACATTAGAGTGGGTCGAATTAATGAATTTTGGAATTTTGATTGGCCTGTAGGCGTAAAAATTGCGTTTTGATGAGGAAAACACTGTAAAAATCTTACTGACCTCAGACAATATCATCCACTGCCCCAAGCGAGTGAAAAATGAACAATTTCCCTATTTTTTGGCTATTTTCGTCAAAAAAATGAATTTGCGATTTTTGATTGGCCTGTTGTCATAAAAGATGCGTTTTGATGAGGAAAACACACTGTAAAAATCTTATGGACATCAGAAAATATCCTTCACTGTCTTAGGCTAGTGAAAAATTAGAAATTTCCATATTTTTGGTTATTTTCGTCTAAAAATGATTTTTGGAATTTTGATTGGCTCGTTGCCGTAAAAGTTACATACTATTACTGATGAGGAAAAAACTCTAAAAATATAACTGGCTACAGAACAGTCTATTTGATTTATAAAAATATAGATGCAACTCTAAGATGATAAGTAATTTGCATTTCTTATCACCCAAGACTCACCACGAGGAGGTGGTTACATTTCGAGTTGCGCCCGTGCCCGCCCATCCACCCAACCATGCTAGGTACTTTCCGCGCGTGTTACGTTTTCACTCTGATCATTGTTCACTAAGTTTACACCTTATAATCTTTCTTTGACTATAATCCTCCTATCAGTTTTTGTGATTTCAACTTAGTCCCAATGAAACCATCTCTCCATAACTCACCGCACACAGATAATGATGCCTCAGTTACCAAATTAACGCATCTCTCCACAGCTTGCGTATGACACGGCATTTTTCCCATCTCAAACGTGGAGAGGAAGTGTTGCTCCGTTTTTGATGTAAGACTGGACCTCGTTATCATTCCATATTTTTATAAGTGAAGGGTCTGTTATCTCAATTACTTGCCAATCTTTGAGATCAGTATAGTCGATGGCATCATAGTTGATGGGTGGAATCCTGAACTGCCTGATTGTAGGTAGGTTACCTCCTTTCTTCTGTAAACGTGCTGCTAGGATTCTTCTCAGCGCAAGTTCTCGAATGCGACTTCGTACATCTGTTAACATAGTAAGCAATATATTTTCAGGATGTGCAAAGTAACTGTTCCGGCCAATGGTATCATATACAATCTGTTTTTCCTTTACCTGCATGTAGCGGAGCATTTTACCAATTGCAATAAGTGTTGTGTTCCATTATAGCACGATGGAGAAGGCTTGATGCTGAACCACACCAGTGCGTAAACTCTTATCATGTAAGTTGCCAAAGTGCATAGCTCATCTAAAGGATTACTTGTACTCGCGTATGATCTAAGAATTCGGTTTGCATTTGTAAGCTATCTAGAATATGACATACGCCCAGGATTACGTTGTGCCAAATCTATTGGACACTCTCCTGAGGATACTGCTTGACACATCTCGAAGAGGTACTTTTGGTCCTTGCTCAAAGCTTTTATATTGTCGATTATTGGCAAAGGCTCTTGAACTTCGATTGGCTCAAACTGTGAAATAGGGTTAAGTTCGCATTTAGCCAGTGCTTTGCCAATGGGACCAGAAAAAGCGTTTGGACCATGTGTTACACCATCAATTTGTAGTAAGAGACGTCGTAATGGTAACTCATTAGTATGCAATAAGCAAATAATCCACTGTAGAGGACGGCCTAAGCGCAGTTCAAGCAAGCGAATCACTCCACCTTTGAAACCGGTATTGACAGTAGTATCATCGCATTCTATTGTTGCAATAAAATCCATTGAAAAATCTTTCTCTTGTAGGCAATCAATCTATGATGCCGGCTTCTATTGCAAGTGCTGTTGCTGATGAAATAGTAATATGAGTAAGGTATTCCGATATTGGTTCTAAGATTAGAGATACATATTCTTCGGTGATATTTTCAACATAGTACTTGTTTCCTTTTTTCAAATTGGCCTTGGTTTTGTTCTTTCTTCCATCAAAGTACAGTCCTCGGGTGACATTTGTATTGTCGAAACTTGGCGCTAGCTCTTTCTTTTCTCTTTCTCACCTTATCTTATTTTTATCAATAATCATTGTTCTATTAGTCTCAGAAATAATGCCAACATCCTGTAGAACCACTGAAGCTATTGCTGCAGCACTTCTATCTGATATGTTGTGCCGATCGGCCTCTCTAGCTAGTGTTGAGAGATTAACTCTGGGACAGTATCCTGAAGATAATGACTGGGGAGTTTCAAGACTTATTTGGGCTTCATAGTATAGATATGAACACTTTTGTTGGGAAAAGGCTTCACTGAAGGTCATCTGAATATTTGCAAAATAAGGAATTTTCTCATATTTAGCTCGCTTGGGGCAGCGGAAGATATGTACGTAGCAAGTTAATTTTTTTTGTGTCTTTCTCATATCCATACGCAACTTTTACGAAACCAGGCTAATCTTAATTTGAAAAAAAATTCCAGTGGGTACAAATTCGACCCATCCTACTGTACATGCTACACGTAATGTACGTACACGTAATGCTCTATGTCACTATGCAGTGACATAGAGCTTTTTTATTTTTGTTTTTTTATGCAGGAAGGAGAGGCCTAGGGTGAGCGCCCACAAAAATGCCCTTTCTATCCCCATTGAAAGGGAAGAAGAGAAAAGAAATGAAAGTCAAGAGTTTTCGAGGTACCTGGACTCTCATTTGCTTGTTCTATTTTATTTTATTTCTTTCTTTGGCTAGCCGATAGTGGATCTTAAGGTCTTTGTTAGCGTTTAACGCTGTAACTCTCTCTGTAACTTTCTGAGTTCATAGACAACGGAAAAATGGATTCAAGAAGGTTATTCCAGAGTTGACCGGTTGAGTAGATGAAAGATTGGGAATACCGATTAACCTTTGCGTTAGAGAGTTGGACAGAAAAGGAATGAGAAAGTGTAGAAAGTCTGGTTCTTCAAGCTCTCCTTAAAGGAGGAGGCATGCAGTTAGAGAGTTCAGAAGAGCAGTGTCGGTTATAATAGCGATAATAAAGAGAGTGAGGCAACATTGCGACGAAGACAAAGGGATTGAAGACAGTCAGTAAGAGGTGGGGAAGTGATGAGACGAAAAGCCTTTGATTCCACCCGGTCAAGTACGGCTGTGTGGGTTCAGCCACTTCACACATGAGAAGCGGACTCTATACATGGGCGGGCAAGACCCATGAACAGAGACAGCAATTGAGTAAGGGTGATGAAACTGCTTAGGAGCTGTTTTACAAAGAGAGTGTACGTGATCTTTCCAGGAAAGATCACGAGAAAAAGAAATGCCAAGAATATTAACAGACGAGGAAGATTTCGTTGTGTATTATTGAAAATAAGGTAATAGTCATGTAGAAGATTATGACGCGGAGATAGATGAAAGGAACTGGATTTTTGCAGCATTGAAAGCCACAGGGTTTTCTGTGCCCGAATCATACTAATCACACTAATTGTTAAAACTTAGTTACAAGTGCTTATTAAAATATTAAAAATACTAAAATAATTAAAATTATTCAAAGTTTCATCTTTGTTGTCATAAATTCGTGAATTCAGTTCTGAAAGTCAAGTATTTACATTAAGGGAGGGGGTGTCATTTCTCTCAATACATTTTTTGTGTTGATAATGATCTTGGTTGATGATTTTCCTGCTTGTTCCACATTAGATTCAAATTTTAAGAATGAAATTTGGTTTGTTAACATTTCTGAAAGTATTTCTGAATAAATCAAGTGGATATGTTGATGAACCTTTCAATGCCTGCCTCTTCTTTACTGATTTCGTTATGGCTAACGCCCAACGATTCCCTTCACAGTTAAATCAAAATGCCAGTGTGAGACCCCCCCCCCCCACACACACACACACAGCGACTGGTGTTGGCTCTACCTAACCCCATAATGGTGATTACATTTATAGGTTGAATTCAACAATTTATTGTTACTGAACAATAATAAAAATTACAGTAACTTGCTTACTGTACAATAAAAGATATAATTCCCAGAAAAACAAATGTACTTTTATTGTAATAGGCCACGATGGTTTTCTCGGGTTAAGTTAGTAGCCCACTAACTATATTTTAGTTACTCGCACTAACAATCAACAATGATGGCAAAATTTTATGTTCTGTTGACAAAACGGTTGATCACCACCAAATTTTTGCTAATGAAAACTAAAAAAGATTAGTTATTTATTGATATATTTTAGTTCTAGTAACTAAATAGTTTTTTAGTGTTGCATTTTCAGAAAAGGTTTCTGTAAGGTATTAGGGGGAGTTTAATAAGCATCTATTAACCTCCCCTCCCCCCTAAAGCGACAGTTCTTGGATTGCGTGCCGTTGATTCATTTCATTCTGTGAAGATGCAACCACCAGATCTTCAAGTTTGAGAAATGATTAACATTCCTTCATTGGCATGTCACTTCCTGTCAATAGGAGTTTGAGTATAATTCATACTTAAGAAACATTATATATATATATATATATATATATATATATATATATATACACACACACACACACACATATAATTAGGTTATTTTCTTCCCATAACGACAAACTACAAACACAAATGGTATTCTGCAGTAAAAAATAAGTGAATACATTATATTGTATTTGAATTAAAAAAGAAAAGAATTATTCTCGGATAGATACGTAAGTTTTATATACAGAGTGATCCGAAAAGATGTTCCCGAATCGTACATAATTAGTGAATCGGCATAATAGTGTTTACTGGTCCCCTCAGAATCTACACATTCATGAAGAAAAGGTAGTAAACCTATACTAGGGTTGACAGTGTGGTGTTGGGTGTCTTCTTCCAAGGGGCTTGTAGGACCAGTTTTCCTTTGAAGGGACTGACGATGGTACTGCGTACCTAAACATGCCACAGGAATCCATTATGCCTGCCGTTCACCAGCTGTACGCCGAGGAAGAGTTTTACTTTCAACAAGATGGAGCACTCACACATTACTATTGCAATGTCAGGACTTACCTCAATGCTTACTTACCTGAAAGATGGATAGGACGAAGAGAAAGTGTGTGGAGTATCTCCCCTCCCCGCCGTTCTCCTGATTTAACACCACCAGACTTTTACCTGTGAGGTACCCTGAAAGATATCGTGTACGCTAGAAAGCCAACAACACTGAAAGAATTGAGGCATAAGATTGTAGCAGCTCGCGATGCTATTCTACCAGAAACCTGTGTACACGTTTGTCGCTCTGTTGCATGTCGTTGTCAACAATACCTGGATGCCGACGGCGAACATGTTGAACATCTGCATCAGTAAACTAGTTGCTGCAACATATTGTTCCTCCAGATACTGAACATCTCCCAGTTGGTGTATACATTGATGTATTCTTTTTATGCAGGAAGGAGGGGCCAAGGGCAAATGCCCTCAAAAGCGCCCCTCCCATAGAAGAAGAAGAGAGCCAAAATCAAAGTCCAGGGTTTTCGAGACGCCTAGACACTCTGCATTTGAAAGATGGGAAGTCATACACAGGAGGAAAGATGAGGAAGATTGTTCCAGAGTTGACCGGTTGAGTAGATGAAAGACTGAAAATACCGATTAACCCTTGCATTAGATAAATGGACAGAAAAGGAATGAGAAAGTGTAGAAAGACTGGTACTGCTTGCTCTCCTTAAAGGAGGAGGCATGCAGTTAGAGAGTTCATAAGAGCAATGTCCGTTATGATAGCGATAGTAAAGAGAGAGTGAGGCAATATTGCGGCGAAGAGAGAGAGATTGAAGACAGTAAGAGGGGGGAAATATATATATATATATATATATATATGTGTGTGTGTGGGAATGAACTCAGAATGGTCCCCTGAGTTTTTTATGATACACACAGACCGTGCATGGAACAAGGAACTCTTCTGGGATAATTAAATCCACTATAGTCCGAATAAGTAATGGTAAATGACAAATACCATAGTTTTTCTTTTTCATGATGCTAGCCCGACGTGGGCAACGGGTCACTCGCAAAGAGGTCCCATAAATATAGCTTCCCTCACCAGCTTTCTGCAAAGCAGACAGGATCCAGCTTTGGGACATGGATCTAGGGTAGGGTTGCACCGATAAGCAAATTAGCTGATTACCGATTAATCGGCCGATAATTCTTTTTATATACTGTATAAGTTTATAGCACTATATGGTTACTGAATTACGCCGCTTATACCTATTATACTGGTAAATAGGAGCACACAATATAAAACGTAGGCCTAATATCTAATATTTTTTTATCTAATATTAATCTAATATTTTTAGAACTATTTACATATTCTAATTCTTTAATTTCTTTTACAGATTAAATTAAGCATTTTAATGAAAGTTGCCAAGAAATTTTATATTTTTGTTACAAATTTAAAAAACATAAAGCCCTTATGGCTCCAAGCATTGCATGGAAATACTTTAAAGTAGATAAAAATAACAAAATTATGCACCCTATGCAATGTTTCCATCTCAAATTTTGTTTATCGTTAGAGAGTAGGTTAAGGCCACTTTTGTTTTGCAACAGGAAAGCTTAAATGGATTCTTTTGTTCAGTAAGGTACAATAATTTTTTTGTTTTAATAAATGGAGTGATAATGGAGTAAATTAATTCAATAATACTCTGCCTATTATTCTCCAAACAATGCAAATTGGTAGAAAATATTTAATAAAAAACAAGCAAAATATTATTTAAGTTCATTCCATGTCTAGGATAACTGAAATTCTTAAACCAGGGATGCAATTTCTGTAATGTAATAAACAAAGATGACCGAGTATGAAAACCGATTAATCGGCAAAAAAAAGCCGATGACCGATTAATTGGCAAATGGCCGATATGGCCGATTACCGATTGTCAACCGATTAATCGGTGCAACCCTAATCTAGGGTTTAAAGCAGCCTAGCCCTGCTACATTTAGAACCTCAATATAAGCAAAAGACTCGCTTCACGTCAGATTGAATACATCAAAGAAAAAGGGGTAACTAATATATTTTTAGCCAAAAAACAAAACTTAAACCTCAACTGGCAGAATTGAGCGTCCACTTTTCAAGGCACATAACATGTCCGTTTCAAGATCATAAAAAACTCAGGGGACCATTCTGAGTTCATTCCCACCTTGAAACGGACATGTTATGTTCCTTGAAAAGTGGACGCTCAATTCTGCCAGTTGAGGTTTAAGTTTTGGGTTTGGGCTAAAAATATAATAGTTACCCCTTTTTCTTTGATGTATTCAATCTGACGTGAAGGCAGCGAGTCTTTTGCTTATATTGAGGTTCTAAATGTAGCAGGGCTAGGCTGCTTTAAACCCTAGATCCATGTCCCAAAGCTGGATTCTGTCTGCTTTGCAGATAGCTGGTGAGGGAAGCTATATTTATGGGACCTCTTTGCGAGTGACCCCGTTGCCCACGTCGGGCTAGCATCATGAAAAAGAAAAACTATGGTATTTGTCATTTACCACTACTTATTCGGACTATAGTGGATTTGATTATCCCAGAAGAGTTCCTTGTTCCATGCACGGTCTGTGTGTATCATATATATATATATATATATATATATATATATATATATATATATATATAATTACATTTCTATACAATATCCATATATTGTATAATAATAATAACAATAATGATTCCTTTATAGAATATAGAGTATAATTTTTAATAAAATGTCTCTATTATTCGTATTACATTTTATTGACAATTTACAGTGAACTTTATTAGTAATTCATTGATGTTTTAGTTTATTAAAAATAAAATTAACGATGATCAGATTTCCAGAAAACAAAAGGTTATTTTCCTTCCATAACGACAAACTACAAACACAGATGGTATCCTGCAGTAAAAAATAAGTGAATACATTTTATTGTATTTGAATTATGATAAAAAAGGAAAGAATTATTCTCGGATAGATACGTAGTTATTATATACAGGGTGTTCCGTAAAGGTGTTCCCCCAAAAAATATTATTTCTGGGAACACCGTCTTGGATCACCCTATATATATATATACACACACATATATATATATATATAAATAAAACCTTTGGTTTGCTTCCGCCCAAATTATTTATTTTGACGAAGGTCAAGCTTTTCACCACCTTAGACCTACAGTTTAACGTGAAATCCGAACCTCGCCCCACCAGCAGCCCACCGTATTAACCACTAGGCCACCCAGGGTACCCATTTATCTACCAACCACTTTCTTTATTGTGTGGAAGGATGAACAGCTGGGCTTTGCTGTGCACCGGCTGCCGTCACCGGGTCTCGATCCCGGGGCCGATGGATTCGTAGTCAGCGACGCTAGCTAGTACGCCACTGAGGCTGCGTGTGTGTATATATATATATATATATACACAGTGTATATATATATATATATATATATATAGGGTGGTCCAAAAGGCCCTATTTATTTTGCTGAAATAATAGTATTTTAGAATAAAAATGTAGTAACATAATTAGATGTATATTTATTTATCAAGCTTAGGTCTAAGACTCGACGTGAGCACCATCAGTGTCTCTGCATATCTCAAATCTGTCCATTGCATTGCGGAACAAATCCTCAAGCGTCTGTGGGGTTATGTTAGCGACTGTCGTGACAATGCGTGAGTAGTATAGCCGCAAAAGGGGAGAGTGCAAGAATGTTGCAAGTGATGACGCAATGTTGCAATGTTGCAAAGGGGGGTGGGGTGGGGGTTGCAAAAAATAAAAATAAAAAAAATAAAAAATAAAAAAAATTCCCCCAAAGGGGGCATGCTGCAGGTGCAACAAGGAAAACTTGGAGGCGGCGTTATCCCCCAAGAGAAAGAAGGAGGAGAGAAAGGAGGAGAGAAAGGAGGAGGAGAGGTGTTCACCTGGCAGGAGCCAAGTGCACATTAAGACTTCAGCCGAGTAGGCGTTGTTTTATAGGCTCCTAATCAGCCAGTTGGCGTAAATGGCTTGAGTTGCCAGATACCGCGATACCATTGTATACATTATTATAGACTCCTAATCAGCCAGTTGGCTGTAAATGGCTTGAGTTGTCAGATACCTCTTTTTAGCAGTATTATTGTATACATTATTATTATATACGCCTAATCAGCCAGTTGGCTGTAAATGGCTTGAGTTGCCAGATAGCGCCATGTATTCATTTAATCGAAGACAGAGTTGCCAGATACCATTGTATACACTATTATAGACTCCTAATCAGCCAGTTGGCTTAGAAGGCTTAAATATTGCCAGATACCGTAATACCACTGTATGCATTATTATATTTCTTAAAAGAATACCGGTAGTAGAAGGCATAACAATTAAGTAAAACAACATTGCATTATTCTGTTTATTATAAATATATAGAAAATAAATATACATTTCAATTGAGGAATATGCATATAACAGTACAGGAAATATATACACACAATTATGGATATATATAAAATAAAATATACATTTCAAATAAATATACACTTCAATAGAAATATGTACATAACAGTACAGGAGAAATATCACGCAAAATATATATATATATAAACACAAATCAATAGAAATATGCGTATAATCAGTACAGGAGAAATGTCAAGCAAAATATATATATATAAATACAATTCACTTTTTTTTCAAAATACTAAACTCGGTCTTAATCGAGTTTACAATTACATCATTATTGCTCTGCATTACGCAGTATATGCGGCTTAATAATATTTCACCGCTTAAAGTATAGGGAAACCTGTACTCGATATGAAGGGCTTTCATATCGTTCAGTACTATTTTTGTTCCCACTTTACAACCGGTTGGTAAGTTCTTTAAACACGTCTAGAATACAATCAAAAGCACGCACAAAGAGTTCATCGTTAGCTACATTATTAAATACAAGTTTATAAACACGCTTTTCCAATCGAGGGTTTATTTCTACCGACTCGAGCTTTTCAATCGTGAACTCACTCAACATAGCGGCAATTGAAATAATCTTCTAAATCGTTACGACAACTTCGCGTTATATAAAGAAATAGTTCTTCAGGGTGAACGGTGTAGGTGAGCTCAGCCTTGTACCGATCAATTGCTTTGTACCAAAGTTCATGGTATTTCAAAGAGTCTAAACTTTTTAAATAAACGTCCAGCTCTAGACCATTCTCACCAGTCTCCTACACTCGGTAAACACATCGAGCAGAGCGGTGTAGGCGTATTCAAGTACTGTATCAAAATAAAGCATGTCCGTAACACGCGCGTCTAATATAGGTTTCAGCTTACGGAATCCGACGATTTCAAACATTCTGTCGAGGATGAAACGGTTTCGCGTAGGAATAAGAGCGTTATTATCAGAAGCATTCTTCCACATCAGCCGTATATCAATGCACGGCCGATCGTTATTTATACACAACGTACATACAACGGCGTATGAGGGTGCGTCACTAATCTGCTCTCTTCTTGTACCTACGTTAGCAGGTATTTTATAACGACCTTCACTCCACTTCTCAACTATCACAAAGATTCTATTCATCTCCTCGATACTTAAATAAACCCGTTTGTTTGTCGGTCTACATTCCGTTTCCAGTACATAGCTAATGGTACCGGAATTACGCCTGAACACGCGCAACGATTTCGTCACGGACACATCGTACGAGGCGTTGAGAATGCTGCTCAAAGGAAGTTCCATCGTATTCGAGGAGCGCACGTCCACTCGGCTCAAGCTCTGAGATAACTATGAGCCGTGTGAGGCACGCAGGTAGGCAGGAATGGTTCGACGGGCGGCTGACTCGATGATACGTGAATGGGCTTGTTCCGCGAGTCGAATTGTTGTACATATTTCGGTACAAGAATATCACTACCAGCCTACGCACCAGACAGTTTGGATAAGAAATAGGAACATTTTATGTTTTACTAAACATCTCCACACTCCGGCGCACTATTTGAGAGGAACATATGTTCATATTTTTCCTTTCTGCCCATCAAACGATACTCGTCTCTAAACTCTGTTAAAAATTCACGCAGGGCACTAGCCACAACCTCATTACGAACCTCATCATGATATACGTTAATATAGTGATAAAAATACTTAAGATTGTCCATGATCACGAGATTCACATTTTCAGTCGTAGGGTATGAGTAATCGACATGGTGTAGCATGACGTAATACCGCTTGTCACACCACCCATCAGCAAGACTCATTATCCATACCTGCTGCTTCTCTTCTGCACGCGTTGTTTCTTTTACTTCACGGTGTATGTGAGACTTTATAAAGTTTAGCTCTGCAGTATACTTCAGCACATCGTCTGTGCAACGAAAGCCTTCAACGGTCTCACCAGAACATCCGTAGAGTATTTGTACATCTTGGAACTTCGCACAATCCAATGTGTTTTTAAAAGAGGCATAGGAGGGATGAATAGGAAGTTTTTCGGTATCCACCACATCCTGGCACTTTACTGAATACCATTTCGTAAACGTTGTACAAGCAATATTAAAGGTAGCCATTTGAATACACGTCTGATCTGAATACACGTCTGATCTCTCGGGCTCACTGCGGTCGACTGACCACGCAGTGATTCCCAGATAGTAGCATGACTCACGGTCTTACAGTGGGCGGAGCTTAGAACTTTCACCTACACACACACACACACACACACACACAAAGGAGAAAGTGAAACGCTATTTGAAACATGATTTATTTAATAAACGAGATATTCAAGTTATATATATTTACAAATACGATTTAATAAACGAGATATTCAAGTTATATATATATATATATATATATTTACAAATAGATACGATTATATACAAGACATGTGAGTTAGAAGCATCATTGGTATCCAAAGGGTACGGTATCATAGGTACCAGGTAACTGGTAACGTTTCCTATAGGTGTTACGGCACACCATCGTACCCCTAAGTTCCTTCACGCCCCCCAGCTTCTGCGCCCGAAAATTGTGGGTGCCTACAATTAGTTGGGGAGGTTGTTCATCCAAACATACTAGATCCTTCAACGACTCAAAGTTAACAACCTCCCGATTCGCATGGTTGAGCGTAATACCCTTTGCCTTCACGATATATTTCATTTCCTCCCCCACCCTGACCCGTACCCCATAAGTCTTAGGTCCTGTTGAGGCAAAAGAGTCGGCGTATGCGTTGTCCCCATACTCATCCTTGATCTCATCAGTGAGCTCGCCGAGGAACTCCCCAATAGTGGGCATGTATTCACCCTCCCTCTCTGTGAATATCACGCTATCTGTATCGGCATACAATACTCTCCGCCCAAGAGAATGCAATAGACCCCAAAGTTTTATACGGGCGTAGGCTGTTGTGAAGCTGGCCACAGGTATGTTTGTAACCCTTGAGGTATCTGTGGCAAATTCAGTGTTGTTGTACTTTATTACGTAAGTATTACCTACATTTACGATCTCCATGACCTCTTTATCGGGGGCATTGGCATAATCCCAGACATCGCTATAACTTTGTGCCAAATGAATGCTCCCTCTGCCGGTATTCTGCGCAAATTTTCCCCATAGACTGTTTAGACACAACTTTGCACTAAAGCGCTTGCCAGGATTCTTTACAATTTGGACACGATCAAGTTGTATACCTTCGCGGTCGCGGTAACGTTGAATATAGGCAGATTTTTCATCTTCGGTATCAACTCCTCGCGGATACCCTGATGCCTCAACCTTATCCTTCAAAAAGGTGTTTATAAAGGGTGATCCAGAGAAATGGGAACCAAAAGAAACCCCTGTAACTCTTAAAGTATAAGTCCTTTTATAAAATCATACGCATCATTCGAAAGAGGATAGTTACAAGTTTGTACAGGATTGTATAGGTTTTGACAATACAAGACAAGATAAGATACAAAACAAAATAAAAGTGTTAGTTAAAACTAACCCTTCAAGATGACTGCATGGACTGTGGAACAGCTGCGTTTCATAACTGAGCAATATTATGAGCATGGAAGAAGTGTAGTTTCAGCTCAAAGATCTTTCAAGACAAATTTTCAGATGTCAAAATCTCCTTCTAAGAAAGTAATCCGTCGGTGTGTCAGAAATTGGTGGTGTCATTTACCTTCTGTTGGATCCATTGACAGAATTGTCGTCTTCGTGCGAAATCTCCATCGTTTAGTTGTTGCGCTGTTTGAATTTTATATGGAAAGAGCATTAAATTTTGCTTGAATATACGGTGTGTTGTTCCATATCCAACTCCTAACAGCTGAGAAGCACGTCTGATGCTTATGTTAGGATTATCCTGTACAATTTCATGAGTTCTGTTAATGATCTCGTCTATCCTTGCTGTGCGCATCTTCCAGTTGGTTTTCTTTTTCCAATGCTGCCAGTTAGGGTAAAATTTCTGACACACCGACGGATTACTTTCTTAGAAGGTGATTTTGACATCTGAAAATTTGTCTTGAAAGATCTTTGAGCTGAAACTACACTTCTTCCATGCTCATAATATTGCTCAGTTATGAAACGCAGCTGTTCCACAGTCCATGCAGTCATCTTGAAGGGTTAGTTTTAACTAACACATTTATTTTGTTTTGTATCTTATCTTGTCTTGTATTGTCAAAACCTATACAATCCTGTACAAACTTGTAACTATCCTCTTTCGAATGATGCGTATGATTTTATAAAAGGACTTATACTTTAAGAGTTACAGGGGTTTCTTTTGGGTCCCATTTCTCTGGATCACCCTTATATGGTGTGAAAAGGTTGGGTAGTTTCTGAAACCTCCACACCTCATGTATCTTCAGTATTCTATAACCATGGCGCACGGCTAGGGCCAACTCAGGACTTGTATATACGCCTCTGATCTTACGCTGGTGGGGTATATGGTTACATTCGCCGTTATCCTCTTCCGCGCACTTCACGCACAGGGGAAACATGAGCTTGTCGTCGATAACGACAGGTAAGATCGGCATCCATAAATTGCGTGGGGGGAGTACGTCTACGAAAGAGAGCCCAAAGTAACGGTCATTCAAATTTTTTGAAAATTCATTGATGGAGGGTAGGCTAGGTCCCACCAGTTTCTCAGGAGCGCTCACGGGGTACGGATTGCTCTTCATCACGTATGGGTATAAAGAACAGAAATCGTAGTAATGGAGCTTCACGCCCTCCGTAGGTGGGAAGTATAGTCTGAAAGGATTTGTACGTCCTCCAAACAAGCTATCACCACATTTGAGAGGATCCAGCACCATTGAACGCTTGATCGTTTTTATTTCCTCACGGTACACCTCGTCTGTCTCCATCCGTGCATCATATTCATGCTCCACAAGACTTTGTGAGTGAACGTGATCCTATAAGTTGATCGCGGGTGCGGGTCGATGCAAGACATTCGGCAGGAGACCTACCGTGGATATCTCCGGTGATTCCACACTCAGGACGGGGGCATCCATGCCACCAGCAACCGTTAAAGGAGTACACAGTCTTCACACCAGTGACACGGTTTTCACTTAACCCATCAACCCAAAAAACACGTCCATTAATCTTAATGGGTATTTCACCCGTGTTGCGGGCGTGCTTTATGTATACACCTGTCTGTTGCTGTAGGTGTATGAGCCAGTAAATAGCCTTGTGCCCGTAACTGCGGGGATTGTTTCGGTGAATAATGTCTAAGGTGTCTTTCGGCATGAAGTTATTCTTGAACACCGTAAACATAATGATGCGATGGTGGTTGCGACTTGCAGTGGATCGCATTTGAAACGGGCTATGTACATCCTTCTAAAGGCCTGGAAACATACTCTAAGCACGCGCACATCATTCACGCAATACGCTCACATTCATCAGCTATATTATAAGGGTTACTTTCATTAAAACTGTCGTAGTATCGATCAAAGTCTTCACGTTCATCCATACAGTCACAAAATAATGTTTGGGGGGTGGTGGGCCTACGTAGTTTAAAGTCTCGCTGGTGAGGAAAGTGTAAGGGAAGTATCCTTTGGAAACTTCAGCTGCTACTCCCATCACCTGGGTAGCTTTGCTAATTTACAAGGTGTGAATAATAAAGTAAAATTGTACATTGCCTCTTATCTGCATCTGTATTAATTTGTTGCCTCTTTTCAATGGATCACCTTAAATATCCTCAGAGGATTCGTGTTCAAGCAACTCCTTATAAAGGAACTGCGTGTCAAACTTTGCACGGTTATGGGCGAGAATATACACACTCATTTTTTTGAACTTTCGGCTAACTTGACAATATAGGACACAAATAGTTTCACAGACTATCGCGACATTCGTTTAAAAACGTTTGTCCGTTTACCACATTTGGGGCACTCGTCACATTCGATACCATACACTCATCACAGATAGGTCTGGCTCACAAGTAAATGTGGAATTACCTCTTTGGTTTCAGCGTTCGTATATGTTTCTATATCGTAGTACACAGTTATACAAGGGTTATTTTTAGGCTTAGCATCTTTCATATAACATACATGCTTTACTCATCCGCCTTATATTCCTCCTGGCATGTAGGACAGTGAATTACGTCCACTTGTGCTTAAATTTTCCCCAATTATCCATTGTGTGAAACATACCACATTCACAGATTCTCATTTTCCTGCACGTGCCAATTGATTTATGGAAATCAAAAACAGCTATTATGAAAAATGTGCGTCTACACACATCACAGTCTCTCTTCTCAGCTTCAACTACACGGCTTTCACATTTGGTGCTTTTACACTGCTCACATACCATGTGACATTCTTTACAATGTCTCACATATCATCCGGCAAACTAGAGGCACCCTTACACAAATCATTATGTCTCCCATATTTTCAACTTTTGTCATAACTCGCGTAAAGCCACCTTATATTACGGATGGGGAGATACGTTGTCCCGACAATCCTAAAATAAGTAGGGTCATGTAAGATCTCTCACACAGCTTTAAAAACATACACAGTCCTACACGATCATCCAACCCAAATACAACTATGCGGAAATTCATTTCCTGTTCTACCCTTCTCAGCTCTTCAGACCCATATTACAGTCAAATTCAAGTTCACAGTCTACAGCTAGTTTACGGGCACGTCCACGACTGTAGGCAGCCAAATTTTTGAGTTCGTGTATTTTGTACAGTAAAACATACGTGCTAAAAGTACTGCTATAAAGCCGCACCACGATCGACGTTTATATGCCTCTATAAATAGCTTGAGAATTGAGGTTAAGAGTACGGTATGGCACTATGACCCGCAACACGGAATACACGGTCAATATTTACCGTGAAGTTGTCCATATTAAAGGCTATACTACTTTGGGCGCTTGCATTATACGTCCTAATATATATTCTACATCTCAGCCGCCAACGTCTAAATGGCACTATCACCCAATATCGTCTACATCACCGTCATCTCCCGAATCCAAAAGGACAGACTCGTCTGACTTCACGCTCGTCGCGGTTCTGAGAGCAAACTCTACAATATGCTGTACAACCGGCGTAGCCCGCTCAATTCCATGCTATACATGGCTCTAGGGTCGACCCTGACTCTATACCGATTTCTAGTCAAGGCTGGGGTGGGGGCTGCGGATCGCACCAATTCGAGCGTTATAGCATCCTCAACAGAACAGGGGGTCGGATGAATTAGGGATATTTAGCGGAAGGTGCTGCTGGGGGCCTGTTGCGTAGGAGGTTGATGGTTGTGGGCTCTATTATTGTAGACTTAACAGAACGGGGGCGGTGATGAATAAGGGGTATATTAGGTGCTGCTGGGGGCTTGTTGCGTAAGAGGTGAGGGTTGGGGATCTATTACCGCTGCAACAGGCACGTATTTCGGGCGCCTTTATTCCTGACGTGGGGTTCTCACACCTCCGCTTTGGACGTGCTACTGGTATCGCTGGTGAGGGTTCAGGGGAGGAGATCACAACTACACTGTCGTCGAGGTCATCCATAATGATGAGGGATGCTCTACCTCATCGTCATTCACGGTTCTGTGGGAGAAGAAATATAAGGAACAGCACTGAAAATTTGTAATATTTTGTAAATGACCCACTAGGAGTGTGACGTGTTAGAAATGGACTCTGTAGAAAAATTCAGATTCACGAGTCCATCCACATGTATTATCTGGACCTACAGGATGTGGTAAAACTGTGTTTATGCTTAAAATCATTAAAGAAACGGGAGAGATGTTCTCGAAATTTGTGCATAAAGTTATATGGTGCTATTCGACGTATCAATCAGTTTTCAACGAGTACCAAGATGATATTTTGTTCCACAAAGGCGTATATGACGTTAATTCGTTAAAGGGAAATGAACATACAATCATTGTAATTGACGATCTCATGTTGGAGATGGATAAACGTTTGCCGAGACATTTACAGTATTCTGCCCACATCTTAACATAAGCGTGTTCTCATCACCAGAATTATTTTTCAAAAATAGATACATGCGCGATGTGTCGTTAAATACGCAATATCTAGTCTTATTCGCGCAACGTAGAGATGTATCACAAATTGGGGTATTAGCCAATCAATGTTCCCGAATCAGCGTAGGCATTTGTTTTTGGAAGTTTTATAAAGAAGCTACAAGCACGCGTTACGGATATTTGCTTTGCGACCTTCATCCGCGAAACACGTTTAGAGTGCTTCTGCGAACGAATATATTTCCAAACGAGCCTGAAACGGTGTATATTCCAGAATGACAAAGAGACTAAAGAAATACCGTGAATTAATAAAAATCTATCATCGACTGCCCGGGCAATGCAGCAGATGTTTATTAAAAATATCGACGCCGACTTTTTAAAATGCATCTGTGAAATCTGTCTTAACGTTATAAATTGCAATGTATCAATGAAAACCCATCAGAAGGCTCGCCTACGCCGCTACAAGAACATAATACGTGCACTCGCTCGTAAAAGCCAAACTGTAGCGAAGAAAAAACGAATTATTGTACAAACAGGAGGGTCATTTCTCCCCATCTTATTTTCAGTTTTGGGTCCTTTACTGACTAGATTAATATAATGAAGAAAGTGGTAGTGATTCCCCACGAGGTGTACGCTTCACTGCAAAGGAATCCAGACACGTATCTAGATCCCCGTAAAAGCAGACTTAAAAGAATGGAAAGCGAATTGTTAGCCCTATTAAACAGTGAAAAAACACCTGATGAGAAAAGAATCTTATACCAAGAAGCTCTGCAGAAATTTCTTCACGAGTACGAAAATTATAAGAGCCCTACAGAGATTCCTGTGGTTATTAGGCACAGCACGGGGGACGATGGCGACATAGGATCTGAGCCCGACGATACAGCTGACCAACCAAAAAGATTAGCCACACAACATATCGAACATGTATTAAAAAATACCCTCCCACTTACATTGAGGAGTAAAGGCTTAAGTCTTTATAATCTATTGAATGAGGATCCCGCCATACAATGGACCGATACAGGGGAGATCATTGTGGAAGGATCAAAGGTACAGGGATCGAATATCGTAGACATTGTCCATGATCTGGTGAGAAAGTGGGATAGGCCATCACCATCAGGATGGAAGCATATTAAAGCAAGACTACAACAAATAAATGTCCCTAAAACGTTGATAGGAAATCTGAACAGGTTAAAAGACTTGGAACATGCAACGCCTGTGACACAATTGAAGGCGCCGTCACCCCCGGCGGTAACACCTTTGAAGAGGAGCAAGAAGAGGTTAAACCAACCCTACCCACGTGCCTCTAAAATACGCAAATGGCTAACGTATTAACTAAACGCTATTATGACATTTCTACCCCATCCTCTTACGGCGGCGTAGATAGACTGTACAGAAGTGTTTACGGAGTAGGAAAAAAAGATGTTGAAAGATTTTTGAGGGAGCAGGACGCTTATACGCTTCATAAGCCTGTGAGAAAAAGGTTTAAAACAGCCAAGACAACGGCTTCCTCGATTGATTCTATTTGGCAAGCAGATTTAACAGACATGCAAAGATATTCTGTGTATAACGATGGTTACCGCTACATTCTATTCATAATAGACGTATTCTCTAGATATCTGTGGCTAGTTCCTCTGAAAAATAAATCACCTGAAACAGTTGCTAAAGCCACCAAAACGCTAATGTTAAAAGAAAACAGGGTTCCTGGCTATTTTTGTACGGATATGGGGAAGGAATTTATAGGCCGTGCTTTTCAGAACATGTTGACAGAGTTTAATATCAGCTATTACACAACCAATTCTATACATAAGGCTTCTTTAGCTGAAAGAGTTCAGCGCACCATAAAGGAACGCATGCACCGTTATTTTACACATAAAAACACATACAGATTTCTAGACATTCTGGAATCATTGGCATCATCCTACAACCGCTCACACCATCGCACGATTGGGCAACACCTAACGAAGTTTTAGAAAGAGGTACGCTCCCGAGAGAGATGGATCACCACCACCACCACACTCTGCGCGCTTCAAAATCAATGATTATGTAAGGCTGTCGCGTTCGGGGAATAAATTCGCAAAGGGTTTTGAGCAAGGATGGACACGCGAGATTTTTAAAGTTAGGGCTGTGAGACCTAAAGGTGAGATAATGATGTATTACATTGAAGATTTGAATGGGGAAGAAATCTCAGGAGGCTTTTACCGCGAGGAATTGCAGAAAGTTGCGTTTAATTTAGAAAAAAATGTGTTTAAAATTGAGAAAATTTTAGGAAGCAAAGGTTCAGGAAAGAGAAAAATGTACCTGGTGAAATGGCTAGGGTACCCAGAAAGCTTCAACACCTATATAAAAGCTGATGCAATAATGAAGCTTAAATAGTATGCAACATGGCTCCTAACCATTTCTACGTCACACTCCCGTCCTCCTCGTCCCTGTCTGTACACCCTAACAACACACTAGCCAACTTTGTAACAGAACTCCATGGGCACATTGAATTGGGTCGTGATTCGTATGAGGTGGGGATATGCGAAATTCAGCTGGACACCGTCTTTTTAAATATTGAACATAAAGAAACCGTTTTTACGATTCTTAGAGACATTGACGAGTGTGAAAAAGCTGGGTAGCTATGGATGAAACTATGCGCATCGCTCGGACTAAGATTGCACGGTATTACAGTACAGAAGTAAGACTAGGCCGGGTCAATATGGTTCGGCCGAGGATGTTGTGAGAGGCTTAAACGTAAGTTTAAGAAACTCAAACCTTACGAATGATTTAGTATGAAATCGTAAACAACCCTGCACATACACTAATCCTAAAATCAAAGACTAACAGACGTTAAAGAACATAGAAAGTTCAAAATTCTAACCAACGGCCGATATAGCGCAGCCTTCCAAAGAGACACATTTCACGAGACACAGTATAACTTGTCCAGATTAATGTATCAATTGAAGATGGAGAAATTGGCTGAAAGGTCCCCAGACATGTGCTATATTTACAGTAATATAGTGGAGCACCAGTTTGTTGGGGATACCCAGGCACGCCTGCTGCGCATTGCTCACATCCCCAACCATAGAGGAAGGAGTTTGAGTATTACATATGACAGACCCCATTATGTGAATGTCGCAACTAATTTAATAACCAATATCACAATATATATAAGAACGATTGAGGGTGAAAACTTCCCATTCGGTAACGGGAGCTTAACAGTGAAGCTACACTTTCGACGCACTGAGTTATAATGGATAGAAAGCCTTTCACCGTCTATCGAGGGATGCGATACCAGCGCGGTAGTGGACTTGGATCCATTTTTTCATCCATACTACGTACGGCTGTTCCTTTGCTGAAGAGGGGTGCCAGATACCTTGGAAGGAAAGCGCTACAATCAGGCCTTAACACTGCAGAAGACATATTGGCCGGGGCTAAACCTAAAGAAGCTCTAAAAAAACATTTAAAGCGTACACGGACGAAATCATCAAAGATGCAAAGAGAAAAATGCGTGGTGGCGGGGAAGAAGAGGGCTCCCCGGAAGAAGAAGGGGTCACGTGGTATTAAACGTAAAAGGCTATCAAAAAAGAATGCTGTAAGCGAATGAAACCTATGGTTGACCACTTTTTTGACTGATATAAGCTAAGGACATTGATCTCATGAATCATAGTTTGTTTACCACTTGTCGAGAGAGGAGTCACTATTTCGCCATGGCACGCTTCATCCACCCATGTAGTTCACAATGCTGTAAATCGGAGCTGTCCCTTTTTGAGCTCCGCCAACCCAAGTTTCTATTGAGCACAGTGACTTTATTACAATTAACCCTTTAAACACAATTAGTTCCCCGAGTGCACCTATAGAATTCGTGATACCCAGCTCAGGTCCTTACTTTTTTGATCCAAGCTGTGTGCACATGTACGCTAAGCTACGTATAGCCCATTCTGATGGAACGGTCTGCGATGACAAATATGCTGTATACCCTGAAACAAACTTTCTGCACGCCATATTCAACCAGTGTGACGTATATTTAAATCAGACCAACATATCGGCAGGCACGGGGTACTATCATCTACGAGCCTATTGGAAAATGTCCTCAACTTTTCCAAAGAAGCGAAGGCTACCTTTTTAAGTGCGGAGGGATATTATCAAACTAAAGATGAAAATAGTATAAAGGACAAATTTAAAAATTCTAAAAAGAAAATATACGAGTGTTTTGGACGGTTGCACACAGATTTCACTTTCCAGGAGAAGTTGCTTGTGAACGGGGTGGATATGAAAATAAAGCTCACCCGCACGAGTCCTGAGATCTGCTTAAATCTGGATGCGAATCAAGAAGAGGGTGCAAAGCCCGTTGTGGTTCACATTATGGACACATACCTCCGCGTACGGCGAGTGAAATTAAGTTCACCAAAACAACTAGAAATTGAGAAAAATTTACTAAACGCTACAGTGAAATATCCTATTAACAGAGTGCAGATCAAACTATATACGGTTCCTGCAGGGTTGGCATCGAAGCAGATAGAAAACATTGCCCTGGGAAATCTTCCTAAAAGGATATTAATCGGCATGCAGGACCACGCTTCGGTGAATGGAAAATATAAAAAGAGTGCCTTTAAATTCGAGAATTTCGGACTTAAAAATATAACTCTATACGTTAATGGCACTGCTTTGGGTGGAACAATGGGTACGGACTATTCATCAGACGCTGTGTTACCTCTTTGTGCCAGAGCCTATAGTAATCTGACCCATATTGCAGGTGATTGTGATGAGCTTGGTAATGGGGTAACGCAGGAAGAATTCATTGATCAATTTAACCTTTATCCGTTTGACATTACACCTGACTTATCTGCTAGCGTAAATACCCATTTAACCCCACAGCAGAGCGGAAACATCTCAGTGCGGCTGGAATTCGCCAAGCCTATAGACGCTCCTATTAGTGTACTAGTATATCTCGAATCGCAAGCCCTAATAGAAGTAGATAGATTTAGAGCGTTATCACTGACTTTTAAAATGGATGCTAATACACTTCAGAAAGTAATGGAGCGAGTCACACGTTCCAAATTTATCGGCGTGTTTGCGAAGAATGAAACATTGAGTTTGCCAAGTACGCGAGAATGCGGTAGTCTTATTGTGAACACAGACATCATCGGTAATGAAGGGATTCACTGGATCGCTGTCTATTTTAAAAATAGACAGCGCCTGTACTATTTTGATTCACTCGGTACTCAACCCTGGAGTGACCCTATTATTGTAAAATTTCTCGCTCAGTTACATATTCCCGAAGTTGTATGGAACCCATTTCGCATGCAAGGATATTTTACTAATGTTTGCGGAATGTACTGCGTCTCATTTCTCATGCATATGTCAAATGATAAAGAATTTATAAATTTTTTAAATTTATTTGACCCGTGTCACACTCGCCGAAACGATGAAATGGTATGCAGACAGATAAAAAACCGTTTTCCAATTGTACGTACTCGTTGTATATTATAATGTTTTTGTTCGTATATTTGTAACGTATATTCTGTAGTTGTTTATTGTACTGATTTCTTTCATTTAATAAATTTATGAAAATATATTGTGTCTTCTTATCCCAAAAAGATCGAAAAACACTTACATTATTTCGGTGTGACATTGTTGACTGATCAGTATATCCTCCTATTCCGAGATTCTTCAAAAGATTGTATAACACGTGTCAAATCCTCATCGGACCTTAAAGGAATAATGCTTTTAAAACATATACAGAGTATACAGACAGATCCCCATTATGTGAAGATATCTTTGGTTCGAGGAATAACATTGAATGCCATAAAAATTTCGATTTTAGCATAATGGGGATAACCAAATAACATTGATTGACATTTTTGGCGAGTATCTATTTGACGAGATACTACAACTCTCCATATATATAAAATCGAATTATAGACACTTACATTTCTATGGTAGTCCCTTGCGTCGGATTGTAAGGAGCGTCACTGCAAATATCTTCTACGGTTTGCGTTGAAATAATTCATCACGGTCAATCGCATTAAAAAGACTAATTGCGTTAATGCTGCAGTATCACTTTCTTCATACAATCTGGGGAGACGTACAGGTCCATGGTGGAGGGAATGATTATTCACTGACGCGAAAATAGCTACTGTTACTCCCAACTGAAAAATATCCCCTTTTATATGCACAATCGCCAAGCTCCGCCCAAAAGACCAGATGTTCGTAGTGATTGGCTGCCGATGTAGCTGGGTGGAGCTATGACGTGTACCAATCCGCTATAACGGGACCGGACGAGTAACATATATATTTTCACAATAGATTAATGCTCTATTCTCCTTTGAAAATTATTTGGTGATTCGTATAGAACTTTTGATATTGATTCCAAATATGGTTTCAGAAGTTTTCTATCACCCATAGTTTTCGAGAAAATATTTACTCAATTTCCCGCATCATTAGTCACTAATGTAATCGAGAGGTATAAAGAAATATATCCTAATTATATTTTAAAAAACATTCGGTTTCAACGTTAAACTGTGGTCTAAGGTGGGGTGAAAACCTTTCCAATTGCGCTAGGGGACAATTATTTGGTGTTTCTTTTTTGGCACTGAGTCAGGTTTCAGAATTTTCTAATGTTAAACTGTGGGTTAAGGTGGGGTGAAAACCTTTCCAATTGCGCTAGGGGACAATTATTTGGTGTTTCTTTTTGGCACTGAGTCAGGTTTCAGAATTTTCTAATGTTAAACTGTGGGTCTAAGGTGGGGTGAAAACCTTTCCAATTGTGCTAGGGGACAATTATTTGGTGTTTCATTTTGGCACTGAGTCAGGTTTCAGAATTTTCTAATGTTAAACTGTTCATTTGAAGTGAAGGGAGACTTATCAGGGATTGGGGGGAAGGTCTCTCGTTATGAGCTGCTGTTCACAACGAAGTCTTTTAGTTGGAGACAACTCACCATAATAATGGTAAAAAGTGGTATCTGGCAACCGAATTGAAGCTCTTCCGAAGAACAGAATAAAATAATTATCATCATGTTTTCACAGAAAACAGTTTTTACTTTTAAACTTAAATCATTGTGATTAAATAAGCACATATACAGAGATTAGTTTAAATAAGTTATCAATAAGAAGGAAAGAATAAAACGAAAATTTTTTTAATATACGCTTTATTTACGTTTATTATTTTTTAATTTAATATGCGTCATAATTAGTTGGGCATCCCTTATAAAAATTCATTTTCTGTCTAACGAATTATTTATTGGGTAACTTGTTAATTCTGTTATATTACTAAAATATATTGAAAGCTGCCTTTACTTTTAATCAATCCGGTTGATAATTAATTTATAACTTGGTAGTTAAACTTTTAAAAGATGCTGTAAACTATAAAAGCATCCTGATCTTAAGTTAGGCATATCAATAATATATTTTTAAGTCATGCGTAAATCTTTCTGAAACAGTGAAATCATTGTTGAAATGCTTTATTTGATGGACCTAATCGTTAAACACTATATACATCTATTGTAAAACACTATAAACATCTATATATAGATGGGCTCGATTGATTAACTATATAAATATATTATGGTTTTTTATATGCTTTGTGCACAGACAAACGTGTGTTTCATAATTTCTCTTCATTTGAAGTGAAAGGAGACTTATCAGGGATTGTGGGGAAGGTCTCTCGTTATGAGCTGCTGTTCACAACGAAATCTTTTAGTTGGAGACAACTCACCATAATAATGGTAAAAAGTGGTATCTGGTAACTCAGTCTTCGTTAGAAAAAATACATTAATTATTAATTACAGTTTCGCGTGCGTTTAATAATTAATTTCTTACATCGAGTAGTTAAATTCTTATAATAAATAAATCTCTTAAAAGCCAAAATTCATTTGTTTTAATTTAATATGCGTTAGTTCATTTTAAAATAATACACATTTGGCATTTTTTCCTGATTTTCATACCTCGCGTAAGATTAACTACAGATCCTATCTCTCTCTCTCTCTCTCTCTCTCTCTCTATATATATATATATATATATATATATATATATGGGTTTGGGGAATGACGATCGTCGAATTGTTTCATAAATTTTCAATTCCGCTCGTTTTTCCCCCACTGATATTCGAATGTTTATAAACAGAGTTTAATTGGATTCACGCCAGACCATTACTTCGGTCTTATATAATTATTTTAGGATTTATTTCTTGTAGTACTTGTGTTACCTTATTTCTATACAATAATGTCTTGAAGTGCTATTGGATATGGGGAAGGAGATTATAAGCCGTGCTTTCAGAACATGTTGAGAGTTTAATATCAGCTATTACACAACCAATTCTATACATAAGGCTTCTTTAGCTGAAAGAGTTCAGATATATAGGGTGAACCAAATGTAGGTGGACAGTAAATGATAACGTTTATTTTGAGAATACATATTTAATTTTTTTGTATACTATAATACAAAATAAAATTTAAATAAATTTAGTTATAATATTTAATATAATATAACACAAACACCATAGTTATAATGAACACCATAGTTATAATATAATATAACACAAACCGTATTCAACCTACTGTCCACCTACTTTTGGTTCACCGTGTATGTATATATATATATATTATGTATCATAAGCTGCTTAAAAGACTGTGTATATATATAATTATAGTAAACGAAATAAACTAGTTAACCATAAAATTAATTATTTTCTATTATGAAGTTTTCGAAGGTAAACTATGTTATTTGTTTCGAAAAGTTTAAGTTCAATGAAGTTAATGTTAAATTTGCTTCTAAACTAAAATTAAATGTTATAAAATAAATAATATATATATATATATATATATATATATATATATATATATATATTTACCTAACATAAGATGTTTAAAAGAATGTATATATATATATATATATATTTACCTAACATAAGATGTTTAAAAGAATGTATATATATATATATTATATATATAATAATATATATCTAGCAATCCGATCATTGCAAAAAAACTGGAAAGGTATGCAATTAATAAAGGTGTATTTAAACAGAATTTAATTGGAATAATTATCGTCATATTGTGTTACACAATGGATGATTAATATTTCTGGAATACATGGCGCTATCTGATGGTGCGATCTGGCACATCAGCACCCGATTACATGGCTTGATGTGGCAACTCTGCATCTGCATACATGGTGCGATCTGACAACTCAGCAACTGAACACATTGCGCTATCTGGCAATTCAGCCAGAATAGAGGCTTATAAAAGACCGCGAAGTTGGTGAAAGACTCATTCCAGCTCGGCTCCCAGCCGAGCAAGGACCTCTGGTCCTTCTCTTTCAGGCCCTTTGGTAAAACCCCTTAATGGCCTCTTAGGTTAGGAAAACGAAAATAACTTGGGGGAGAACTCCTCTCTCTCTCCTTCAGGTGTCTCTCTCTCTCTCTCTCTCCTACAGGCGTCTCTCTCTCCTTCAGGCGTCTCTCTCTTCTTCAGGTGTCTCTCTCTCTCTCCTACAGGTGTCTCTCTCTCTCTCTCCTTCAGGCGTCTCTCTCTTCTTCAGGTGTCTCTCTCTCCTTGGCTCAGTCAACTGGCTGATTCAGCCAACTGGCTGATTCTGGCTGATTAGGAGCCTATAAAACAACGCCTACTCGGCTGAAGTCTTAATGTGCACTTGGCTCCTGCCAGGTGAACACCTCTCCTCCTTTCTCTCTGGCCCTTTGGGGGGATAGCTTGGGGGAGGCCCCCAAGTTGCATGCCCCTTGCAACCTAGGTTGGCAACAAAGGCCAGTACTCTTTTTTCTTCTTTTTTCTCTTTTTTTTTCTTTTTTCTTTTTTTTCTTTTATTTTTTTTTTATTTTTTTTGCAACATCCCCCACCCCCTTTGCAACAACCCCCACCCCCTTGCAACATTACATAATAACCTGCAACATTCTTGCACTCTCCCCTTTTGCGGCTATACTACTTGCGTGTTCGCAAATCCTGTAGGTCTGTAACTCTTATTTTGTAAACCTCAGACTTTATAAAGTCCCACACAAAGAAGTCAAATGATGTTAAATCCGGAGATCGTTCTGCCCAGGGCCTGTTTCTACCACGACCAATCCACCGATTTGGTAAGAGCTCATGAAGGTACGCCCGAACGATGTTCGAATAGTGACATGGAACTCCATCTTATTAAAAGACAACAGTGTCGAGAATGCTATCTGAACGAAGCTGGGGTTCAAGAAACTGCTGAAGCATGCCAAGATAAATTGACCCTGTTACTGTAGCTTCTGCAAAGAAAAAGTACGTAAATCTTCGATCTTGTCATACCCAACCAGACATTAACCTTGAGAGAATCTCTCTCCCATTCGTAGAACTCTGTTGGTTTTTCACTAGCCCAGACACGGCAATTATGTCGAGTAACCTTTCCGCATGTGTGGAATGTCGCCTCATCGCTGAACAGAATGTGGTTTAATAAGTTTTCGGTATGAATTTTTTCAATCAACTGATGGCTCGTCTTGGATAATCCTCTTCGTGTAACTCATGTAGCACCTGAATATGGTAACTTTTCTTTTTTAATGTTGATTTTAAAATCCTTGGAACAGTCATTTTTGGTATGCTCAGTCTACGTGATGCTATGCGAATTGACATTCCAGGCTTTATTTCAAAGGCATCTCTTACAAATTCGACATTTACTTGAGAGGTACCTGGACGTCCAGATTTTGCCTCATCATAAACAGATCCTGTTCTTTTAAATTTATTGACCAGCTGACAAATTGCTTTCTCTGTAGGTCCTGGTTTGTGAAATTTCCTTTCGATTTTTTTTTTCAAATTTCTTTACACTTCTCCCCGTAGACATATAGTGTTACTACCATCACACGTTCATGTACATCAATCATCATCTATGGCCTGTAGAAAATATAATAGAAATATCATTATTTCGGCAAAATAGATAGGGAGTCTTGGATCACCCTGTATAATTTAAATGGAGACAATTTGTCAAATTCGTTTCTCTCTCTCTCTCTCTCTCTCTCTCTCTCTCTATATATATATATATATATATATATATATATATATATATATACTTTACTTTCATTCGAACATTATAACAATTTAGAAAAACACCTTTTCAGCTATTTAGCTTGACAGTTTTTTATATAGCTTTTTAGCTTTTTAAATTTTTTACCGTTATGAAACGCGCAAGTAACTTGCATCTGGACTAATGGAATGTGTGTGTGTGTGTTTATAGCAGTAATCCGTGGCCGATTTATAGACTAAATATTGCGAAAGAGGACCAACTTCAGCCTTTGAACAAGCTGTACATGATCGTCACCCGCGCGCACTCATGCATATTTTAGATTGAGGTTTGAAATCTGTTCAGGCTTTCACTTTAGATGTGAAATCTGTTATGAAAACGGTTTTAAGTACATTTTAAATAAAATTCAGTTGTCTATCACGTTTTATAAAGAATCGTTTTAAATACAGAACATGGTAATGTGTGTTTATAGAGCTTATATGCTTGAACACTCGTAATAAAATACAGGGTGTTCGGAAAGTCACTGTGCACTTATATTTATTTAATAGCATACAATAGTATAACATTGCATATATGATAGAGGTTATGGATGGGACCATCAGAACTTATAAAAGGTGTTGAAAGTGATGTCCTTTAACAGCAATACAGGCCTGGACCCGTCTTATTTTATTTTGAAACACCTTTGTCAGTTCTTCTTTTGAAATGGACCTTATGTACGCAGTTATTGCAGTTTTCAGGTCATCAAGCGTGAGTGGACGATCTCGATTATATAAGTGCACAGTGACTTTCCGAACACCTTGCTAAATACCAAGTAACACCGTGTAGTGAATACTCTTATTTTAGTTTCAAGTTAAATGTTAATTTTACAGTCTTGAATTTCGGAATAGTATAAATTCATTTTAAATTAGTTACCCCATTATAATTCAATTGTGAACCACATTAATACTAATTTTATGTATACTATATTATTTTATTGTATGTAAACATAATTAATTATATATCACAATTGTCAGTTAATTATTTATATTCAAATATTTATTTTAATCTAATACCATGTCCATTTTGCAAATAAATAATAGAAAACCAAAGGTTATATTTTCCACCTTTGGTACTGTCGTAGTTTCGCCTAACGGACTCAATACGGCTAGTGAGATAATCACTGGTTGGCACTTAACTAGCGGCAGTGCTTATGGCTACATCATCCAGGTTAACCTATACCGGATAGATGCGCTACGGTCCCAAGCCGTAGCTTGCCTAGGCCAACGACGACGACGACGTAAACCAACAATTGATGACCCCGGAGCTGGATTACCCCTTTTACCCGAACGACTAGGACTAGACTGTAATGTCGTTCGTGCCCATCACCCCTTCACCCGAGCGACTAGGACCAGACTGTAACGTCGCTCGTGCCCTCTGCCCATCACCCCCTTCACCCGAGCGACTAGGACCAGACTGTAATGTCGCTCGTGCCCTCTGCCCCTCACCCCTGCCCGTGCGCTCTGTGCCTGCGCTCGTCTCAACCTCCACTCCTTCGTTGGGAACTTGTCGTCTTGCTTGTACGTTAGCAAGCATAGGAGAAGATGCCTGACGACGCTGGTGCCATCTCCACTTGAGCGTAAAGCTCCCCGTCTTCTGGCCGGGTGATCCATTTATTTGGTTCCACCAAGTGGAATCACAATTCAACTTGGGAAGGATCACCACTAGCAGGACGAAATACGATCATGTTTTTCCTCTCTACCAGCGAGCATCATCTCTGAAGTCCGTGACGTCATCGTATCTCCTTCCACGAGTGAGGACCCGTACAACGATCTGAAGTCTGCCATCCTGTGCCGCACCACTGTCTCCGAGCGTGAGAAACTACATCAGTTAATCTCAAAGAAGAACTTGGAGACCGTAAGCCCACTCAAATGCTGAGGGCTATGCAGTGCGCTCTAGGCGAACGCGCACAAACTTCGATAAGGACATCTTTAGACAGTTGTTCTTGCAGAAACTTCCTCCATCAGCTCAGCGTGTCTTGGCCACTATGGATCCTGCTACTTCAGTTGATAAACTAGCAGAAACTGCCGACAAAGTAGTGGAGATTGACACAGCTCCGGTCAACAACGTGAACACACAATCGGAACTGGAGTTGAAAGTGGAAGAGTTAAGTCAACAACTCAATCACGTTTGTTCTCTGCTACAAAATCAACGGCAAAGAAGCCATTCTCGGTCAAGATTTACGAAGAGGCATCGTTCGAGTTCCGGGAAGATCTGCTTCTACCACGCCAAATTTGGAAAGAAGGCTACGAAGTGCATCTCCCCTTGCAATTTTTCGTCGGAAAACCCCAGCAGCGAGTCCTAATGGCGTCTAGTACTCGCACTGCCAACCTGTTATTCATAAAGGACAGGAACTCTGGTATCAATTTCTTGGTCGATACCGAGCGTCAGTCAGTGTATTCCCTCAAAAATCTGGTCATACGCACTCGGAATCTCCGCCTCTATACGCTGCTAACGGTTCACGCATACCCACGTACGGTACTCAGTCGCGTGAACTAAACTTGGGCCTTCACCGATCCTTCAAGTGGATTTTCATCTGTGCTCAAGTGCGGCATCCCATAATCGGCGCTGACTTCCTCCAGCATTTCAAACTCCTGGTGGATCTTGACAAGCGACGCTTATGCGACCAGGCCACACTGCTTTCTGTTCTTGCCAAACAGGTTGCCCTTCCGGACGCCTCGAACTCTGCACTTTCCCTCGTTCCCCCTAATTCCATGTACCAGTGCCTTTTCCAGCGATATCCAGGAATTCTTCAACCGATGCAGATGGGTGATACCATTAAGCACACCATTACCCATCACATTACAACAAAAGGTCCCCCTGTGTTTGCAAAACCCAGACGTCTTGCCCCGGACAAACTGAAAGCTGCCAAATCGGAATTCCAGCTTATGCTGGATCTTGGGATAATAAGACCTTCCAAAAGCAGTTGGTCCTCTCCCCTACACCTGGTCCAGAAGAAGTCAGGAGACTGGAGACCATGTGGGGATTACCGATTTTTGAATTCGACAACCATCCCGGACCGATATCCGGTACCAAATGTCCAAGACTTTACTTCTCTCTCCACGGCAAATCTATCTTCAGTAAAATAGATCTCGTTAAGGCTTTCCACACATTCCCGTAGAGCCTTCGGATATTCCCAAGACTGCAGTTTGTACACCATTTGGGTTATTCGAATTTTTGAAGATGCCGTTCGGGCTACGGAATGCTGCGCAAACCTTTCAGAGGTTTATAGATGAGGTCACCAGAGGCTTAGACTTTGTTTATGCCTACATCGATGATTTGCTTGTGGCCAGCTCAACGGAAGAGGAACATAAGGAACATCTTTCACTCCTCTTTCAACGCTTAGAACAATACGGTGTTACTATTAATGCATCTAAGTGTGTGTTTGCACAGCCAACCTTGGAATTTCTTGGTCACACGATTTCGCAGCACGGAATTACCCCCCTTCAGGACAAGTGTGAAGTGATAAAAAATTACCCTATGCCAAATAATCAGCGTGAGTTACGTCGGTTTCTAGGTTTGGTAAATTATTACCACAAGTTCATTAAAACTGTGCCAGTGTTCTTGCTCCTCTACACGCTATGATCACACACAAACGCAAGGTAACGAAATTGTTATGGTGTAGCGATAGTTTACAGGCGTTCGACAATGCCAAAAATGCTATCAATAGTGCATTGTCTCTGTCATTTCCTATCAGTGATGCCCCCCTAACTCTGACGGTCGATGCATCAGATGTTGCGATCGGTGGGGTGTTGGAACAAACCATTAACGGTCAACAAGCACCCATCGCGTTTTACTCGAAAAAGCTGCAGCCAGCCCAAACGCGTTATAGTGCTTTCGGACGTGAACTTCTTGCTATTTACTTAAACGTGAAGTATTTTCAACATTTCCTTGAAGGCCGAGAGTTTTGTGTTTTTACCGACCACAAACCTTTGGTCACTGTCTTCAATAAAAACAGCTGTAACCACTCTCCCAGAGTCATCAGGCAACTCGATTATATCTCGCAATTTACCACAGATATCCGCCACATCAAAGGTGTCTTGAACACTCCAGCGGATGCACTTTCAAGAATAGAGATTACTTCTGTTACCCTCAGCTCTACACTGTGGAATGCTATTGCACAGGATCAAGATAAGGATACGGAACTACAAGACCTGCTCAGAGAAGACTCCACTCACTCACTTTCCCTCAAGAAAATGAGTATGCCAGGATTGTCTGTGCCCCTCTATTGCGACGTATCAACAGCTGCTATTCGCCCTTATGTCCCTCCATGTCACAGAAAAGCAGTCTTCACGGATCTTCATAACCCCTCCCATCCTGGTATCCGTGCTTCGCAACACCTGGTTACCTCTCGCTTTGTTTGGCCCTCGATGCGGAAGGATGTCACACATTGGACCAAAACGTGCCTTGCCTGCCAGCGTGCCAAAGTCCAAAGGCACACCAGGTCCCCCTTTGACGCATTCCCGCCCCCATCCCAGCGATTTGAGGTAATTCATGTAGACATTGTTGGCCCTCTTCCAGTGATTCAAGGCCAACGTTATCTGCTCACCTGTCTCGACCGCTTTTCCAGATGGCCTGAAGCCATCCCACTTCCTGATATCCAAGCGGACACTGTTGCAAGAGCCTTTCTTCATGGATGGGTATCAAGATTTGGATTGCCGACAAAAGTCATCACTGACCAAGGTCGCCAATTTGAGTCTTCGCTTTGGAAGAAGTTTACCAGCTTGTTGGGTACAGTACATGCGCATACCTGTGCGTATCATCCGCAAGCTAACGGCCTCGTCGAACGCTTCCATCGCCAGCTGAAGTCATCCCTTATGTGTCACGAAGACTCCCATTGGATGGATAAGCTTCCACTCGTGTTGCTTGGTATTCGCTCTGCATTTAAGAGTGATCTGAAGACTACAGCGGCTGAACTAGTCTATGGAACAACACTGCGGCTACCAGGTGGCTACTTCACTGCAGGGGATAAGTCATGCGATCCTACGGAATTCGCTCAAACACTTTCCTCTCACATGCAGTCCCTTCAGCCTGTTCCCCCTCGATTGACTAGCCAACAGAACATCTTTATTTCCCCAGCCCTCCAGTCTTGCACCCACGTTTTCGTTCGTGTACCTGTCCCAAAACGGCCTCTCCAATGTCCATATGACGGACCCTATGAAGTTCTCCGACGTACGCGCAAATCATTCCTCATCCAGCGCGGTTCCAAGGTCGACAAGGTTTCTATCGATCGTCTTAAGCCTGCGTTTTTGGAATCAACCTTAAGTGAGGTACATGTAGCTACCAAAAAGGTCCAGAGGAAATCAGTGTCGTTCGGAACTCTTTGAACTTCCTCTCTGGTGGGGGATGTGTAGTGAATACTCTTATTTTAGTTTCAAGTTAAATGTTAATTTTACAGTCTTGAATTTCGGAATAGTATAAATTCATTTTAAATTAGTTACCCCATTATAATTCAATTGTGAACCACATTAATACTAATTTTATGTATACTATATTATTTTATTGTATGTAAACATAATTAATTATATATCACAATTGTCAGTTAATTATTTATATTCAAATATTTATTTTAATCTAATACCATGTCCATTTTGCAAATAAATAATAGAAAACCAAAGGTTATATTTTCCACCTTTGGTACTGTCGTAGTTTCGCCTAACGGACTCAATACGGCTAGTGAGATAATCACTGGTTGGCACTTAACTAGCGGCAGTGCTTATGGCTACATCATCCAGGTTAACCTATACCGGATAGATGCGCTACGGTCCCAAGCCGTAGCTTGCCTAGGCCAACGACGACGACGACGTAAACCAACAACCGCTTATCTTTAACGTTTAAGAGAAAACTTAATTAAAATGTTAGTCACTTATGTGTGCAATAAACTAAACACCATATATATACAGGGCGTCCCAAAAAAATGTATACACACTTTAACAGCTGATAGCTCAATTGATGTTTCTTTCTTTTCAAGTTAAACCCATTAGAATTAATAATGGCAGTCAGACTAAGCTTTGAACAAAGGAAATTCATTCTAAAATGCTACTGGAAGTGTGAAAACGCAGTTGAAGTGCAAAGACAGTTTAGGAGGGAGTTTCAAACAGATCCACCAACGCGACTTACCATCACTCGAATTAGAGATAAGTTTGAAGCCGATGGAACTGTTCAGAATGTCCCAAGAAGCGTTCCGGAAGACCACGGACATCGACAAGCCCCACAAAGCAAGAAAGAGTACTGGAAACATATCACCAAAGTCCAAGAAAATCTGTGCGGCAAGCGAGTCGTGAGGTAGGAATTTCAGAATCGTCTGTCCAACGCATTTTGAAGCGCTGTCAATGGAAAAGTTACATTCCAAGATTAGTCCATGCTATTAATGAAGATGATCCGGACCGAAGAGTGGAGTATTGCGAGTGGTACTTGGCACGATGTGGATGTGGATTGGACGAAGGGTTTCGTAGAATACCCTCCGCGTTCACCAGACCTCACACCACTAGACTTTTTTTTATGGGGATACTTAAAAGACAAAGTCTACGCTATAAAACCTGCAACAGTCGCTGAATTGAGAGCAGCCATTGAACGAGAATGCACACAAATACCAAACGAAATGTTTCGTGATGTTTGCGATTCCATTGCTTCGCGTTATCAGCAGTGCCTGGACCAGAACGGACGTCAGTTTGAAAACAGGCGTTGACAAAACAATTAAATAATGTCTGTAGATTCTATTACATTTTGAAAATGAAATGTATTTTAATAAACACTGCCTTTATAATTATTTAAAGTGTGTATACATTTTTTTGGGACGCCCTGTATATATATATATATATATATATATATATATATACACAAATAATTTATGCATATAGTATTAAAACATCATCTTTAACTTACCTGAGTATGGTGGCAGAGGTAGACAAATATGGAACTGAAAATTTTACATATTTCTTATTTGAAATTGATCAAAAGGCTAAAATTTGTTGAATTTCTCTCTCTTAGGAAGCTTTGATGCTTGAACTGAAAGAGAAAATGTTGAGCGTAAGATGAGTTAGCATACTGAGTTTGTTCTTCATAGAGAGGTTTGACAAAAGTAAATGGACACCTTTGGTTTTCCATATTTATTGATTTGATAATAAAAGTCAATAATTAATAACAGATTTATTGAATGAATATATTTAGGATGGTGTTGCTTTCCCCTTTTCATTATGTAAAGTTCACACACGTTATGGCATTCCATTAATGACGTTTGCCATTTGTTCTTGAAGACATTCATCGTGGTGTCTCTTTACTTTTGTCAACTCTGTATACAGTGTGCGTGGGAAGCATCTGAAATAAAATAGAAATTTATATATACAGGGCGTCCCAAAAAAATGTATACACACTTTAAATAATTATAAAGGCAGTGTTTATTAAAATACATTTCATTTTCAAAATGTAATAGAATCTACAGACATTATTTAATTGTTTTGTCAACGCCTGTTTTCAAACTGACGTCCGTTCTGGTCCAGGCACTGCTAATAACGCGAAGCAATAGAATCGCAAACATCACGAAACATTTCGTTTGGTATTTGTGTGCATTCTCGTTCAATGGCTGCTCTCAATTCAGCGACTGTTGCAGGTTTTATAGCGTAGACTTTGTCTTTTAAGTATCCCATAAAAAAAAGTCTAGTGGTGTGAGGTCTGGTGAACGCGGAGGGTATTCTACGAAACCCCTTCGTCCAATCCACATCCACATCGTGCCAAGTACCACTCGCAATACTCCACTCTTCGGTCCGGATCATCTTCATTAATAGCATGGACTAATCTTGGCATGTAACTTTTCCATTGACAGCGCTTCAAAATGCGTTGGACAGACGATTCTGAAATTCCTACCTCACGACTCGCTTGCCGCACAGATTTTCTTGGACTTTGGTGATACGTTTCCAGTATTCTTTCTTGCTTTGTGGGGCTTGTCGATGTCCGTGGTCTTCCGGAACGCTTCTTGTGGACATTCTGAACAGTTCCATCGGCTAATTCCATCTCTAATTCGAGTGATGGTAAGTCGCGTTGGTGGATCTGTTTGAAACTCCCTCCTAAACTGTCTTTGCACTTCAACTGCGTTTTCACACTTCCAGTAGCATTTTAGAATGAATTTCCTTTGTTCAAGCTTAGTCTGACTGCCATTATTAATTCTAATGGGTTTAACTTGGAAAGAAAGAAACATCAATTGAGCTATCAGCTGTTAAAGTGTGTATACATTTTTTTGGGACGCCCATATATATATATATATATATATATATATTATATATATATATATATATATATATATATATATACACATATATATACGGGATGAATTTCACAATTAAACACGTGAAATGAATGAATGATGTAAACGCACAAGGAAAAGGAAAAATGATTCCAAGGCCTTTCGTGAATTCAGAAGTACACCTCGTCAGGTATACTTCTGAATACACGAAAGGCCTTGGAATAATTTTTCCTTTTCCTTGTCGGTTTACATCATATATATATATATATATATATTTGCTGAATGTTTACAATGTATGAATGTAAGGAGTTAGGCAATCTCAATGCACATTCAATCCGTGCTCTACTTCTCACCAAGTTTCTGTCAGCAACAATTCGGTGAAGCAAAACTGTTATATTGTCAATCTTCTCGTGGTAATCAATGTCTTTCACGAATTATAATTGGATGGTGAAAAGAGAATTAATGAAATATAGTTTTCAAAAATTTTGTTCCTTGATTTTGAGCGTTAAGGAAATTGAGCGATAACACTGGTCGACAAAATCGAACTTTTCTCTCATCAAAGATGTATACACACTTTTCTAGACCGGTTTTGTACGTTGATTCCAAATCTGTTTTCGGTTTTCCTCTAGTACATCTAATTATCGAAATATGACGTGTTAATTTCGGCACAATTTATCGTAAAAGTAAAACTTTATTCATAAAAAAGAAATGTACACCAACCTTGTCTTGATTGAAGCGTTCCCCCTGTTCGTCACTCACCGCGCCAAGGTTTTCGGGAAAGAAATCTAGATGCGAATGTAAAAAATTTATTTTCACGGACATGCGACAACCCATTTCTTGATATGCATCGAGCAGTTTCTGAACTCCATCTTTGTATGCGGGAGACTTGTGGTTACCCAAGAAGGCTCCACAAACACATTTGAAAGCCTGCCATGCTTTTAGTTCCAAGGCAGTGAGGCTTTCTTCAAAGCCTTCATCGTGCAGAACCTCCCTGATTTGGGGCCCCACAAAGATTCCCTCCTTCATTTTCGTGGCACTGATGTTTGCAAATTTCTCAACAAGGTATTGAAACCCTCTCGAATTCGTTTTACCCATCGCTTTCACAAAATTTTCATTAAGTCGAGCTTAATGTGGAGAGGTGTCAGGAAAATCTTCTTTGGATCAACTAAAGGAACACATTGGACACTGCCCGTTCCTGGCTCGTATGTGCTTCTTTGATGCCAGTCACGTCTGATGTAATGATCCGCCGTAGCACGGCTGTCCCATAGGCATAGGAAACAACAGTATTTCGTGAACCCTCCTTACATGCCCATTAACATACCAATGACTCTGAGATCACCACAGATATTCCATTGATGAGTGCTGTATTGGATTGCTTCGAGTCGTATATTCATGTTATCGTACGTCTCCTTTAGATGAACGGAGTGGGCGATTGGGATAGACGGCTTTAAGTTCCCGTTATGCAGGAGAATCGCTTTCAAGCTTCGCTGTGAGGAATCAGTGAAGGGGCGCCACTCAGATGATGTGTGTACCTGTGACAAGTTCTCGAAAAATCCACTGATATGGCAATAGCAGAGCGGACCGTCTACTGTAAAGAATGTCGCCAAATCATGGTTTCGTTTTCGATAGTGACACACTCGAACGTTCTTCTCAAGTATGTGTTTCTGCTTGAGTCTCGAGGAGAGAAGTTCTGAGTTCTCTTTGGAGAGGGCTAGGTCTCTAATGAGGTCATTCAACTCGTTTCGGATAAGCTTCTCCGGCTCCGATTGCTCTTCGTCAGGTGTGTAGTGAAGATCGGCCGAAGGTACCGCATCTCCGCCAATCGCACCTTCGTCGGATTCCCTTTCGTCTACTAAAGAATCGAGTCCATACTGTGGAGTGTGGAGGTACCGGAATAGACATCGTGTCATCGTGAGGGATCGGTCTGATCACGGAGTCTTTGTTCGGATAAACGAGGAATCCAGTTAAGTTAACATTGCAAAAGTAACAATCGCCATGATGGTCTCTCGGCTCCCTCCATATCATGGGTATAGCGAACGGCATCGACTTTTTCCTTTGGTTCAACCAGTCACGTAATCCATTCGAACAAGCGGTATAGATAACATGTGGCGCCCACGCCTTATCTTGGTCGCCTAGTGGACAGCCGAAGTATAACCGGTAAGTTTTCCGAAGATCCATCGTGATTGTACGCCGTTGTGATTTAGTTGCGAACGAGCCGTACACGTAACAGAAATTGTCGGGTTGATGTAAATCACCTAAAAAAATAAAATGTGTAAGTGGGCGACACAAAACAAAACAAAACACAACACACAACTAGACATGTGACTGTTACGCCAAAGAATAAAAGGGTGTACATGTGCAACGTTTGCAAATTTGTGACAACCAGCGGAAAGCCTAAGTTGAAATGACAAAATGTCTACACCTACATGCAGCGACAAAATACTCCGCTACATGTATAAAGGACGCATATTATATATTGTACATATACTTATATAGTATTATATGTTATATTATATATTTATATGCATATTATATATAGTATTATATATTATATTATATATAGTTATATGCATAATATATGTATTATATACGAATATATTATATACGAATCAACAAATACAAAATATTCTGATTTAAACTTTTGGTTAAGAAAATTTGTGCTCCGCGAATCCAAAAAATTAATTCTTACGCGCGTCACTAACTCTCAAAGTCACGGGTGAAAATTTTTGAAAAATGCTCTTAACTCACTTTTCCTTCCCACTTTCCACTTATAATATGCAAAGTTTAATTATACTCTTAAATAATTAAGCTTGTAACGGAATTTATTTGGTTTTTGGCGATAAATTTTTGATGACAATGAGAATCAAAGTTTGCACTGTTCTTATTGTCGATGTAATGTTAACGATAGTGTGAATTGGTATTCATAACTTACCGAGTATGATATTAGCTGTCGCAAAACGTTTATGCTTCGTAACTTTGTTTAAGAGAGTGGAAATTTTATTTTATTTCAGACACTTCTCGGACACGCTGTGTATTTCTGTCAACAGTTGCACATAAATCATTCATTCGCACAAAGGAGATGACGCTTGTTGCTTATATATATATATATATATATATATATATATATATATATATATATATATATACACACACGAGTGTGTGTGTGTGTGTGTGTGTATATATATAGTATTGTGCAAATTAATGTGAACAGGACCAAAAAAATTAGACTTTTCAGTAAACAGCATATATTTTGAAGACTGAAACAAACTTTAATATTTGATAGAGCTACCTTCACTTCAATAACATCTTGAACACACTTTGGCATAGAATGTATCAGTTTTTCACAGATTTTCTTTAATTATTCATCATGAAACCATATTTTGATGACAGACGCGATCAGTTTTGGTTTAGTTGTACAGTTCAGTTTTTGAAGTCGAGTCTTGCATATGTTCAATAGATTTTCAATTGGGTTTAGATCTGGCGAGTTTTCCAGCCAGTCTAAATAGCTGATATTGTTCACCTTTAAGAACCCCTTTACACATTTTGATGTATAGCATGGAGCCAGATCGTGTTGGAAAACCCCCTTTGGGAACAGTTTCTAGAGGTACTCGTCATGAAGATGTATTAGTTCTAATTTAGCAAGAAATAAATCTCTATTTAGTTTAAAAGTGATTAAATCTGAAATTTTCCGATCAAATAATTATTCTTAAACCTAAAAAAAAAAAAAAATTATTTTCAGTAAATCAATAAATTTAAAACTTAATAATTAAGTCTATATATATATATATATATATATATATATATATATATATAATAATAAAAAAGAACAAAACCTAAAAAAGAGAGAGAGTTCTTCATAATTTTCATGTTTCCATCACGTTGCTTATGAGAAAATTCTCTCATCTTTTAGCATTATTTTTAGTGAAAAATAAAAGATAAAAAAATCTCTTTTGAGATACACTCTCATTAAGTGAAATTACGGAACTTTATAATGACCACAACTTCAGAAGAACTTTAGAAAAAGTCTTGAAAAATGACATACTCAAGAAGTGTTCTTAAGAAATGGAATTACATATAATGTGCAGTTTTTAGAAATAAATATTTTATTATGTTTGAGTTTATTAAAAATACTAAGAAATTAATTATTATTATTATTATGAGTGATTAAGATGATTTCTGGTTTATTAAATACTTTAAAGGATATACTTTGTAAATCCTTTGACGTGAAGCGCGTTCAGTTAAGTTAAAAAGTATTAAAAAAGAAAATCCAGCTGTTATATACAATTGTGGGAATAATTTTGTAACTCATAAAAATTACTGTGACTACAAGCGGGCTTTTATAGCTAAACTGCATATATTATGCTTCAGGCAGTCACGTTCCATCGGGACAATTCTTCAACTTTTATACATTCCAAATCTCTCTCGATAATGTTAAAATCTCAGCGTAAACTCAGCTTTTATATTGGGTGTCAATACTTGACGACAGCCACTTGTGTCGACATTTTTCTTATCAATATTTCACGAGGTAAAGGCTACAACATACAAAATGATCAGTCGATAAATCGACTACGGCCACCATGTTTATATGGACTACTTGAATTTTGGAAGATATATCTTTTTTCTCCATTTACACCAAACTGCAATATACTGTGTATGTATATATATATATATATATGAAAATTATTTCACGAAAGTAACACGTGAATAATATTTATGATGAAAATAACCACGAAGGAAAAAGGAAACACAGATGTCATTAGACGAAAGCGTTTGAGCACCATTCTGTGTTTCCTCTTTCCTTCGTGGTTATTTTCATTATATATAATATATATATATATAATATATATATATATATACTGTAATATATATATATATACATACAGGGATGTAGACAAGGGTGGGGCTACGGGGGCTTCAGCCTCCCCCGAAAATTAAAATCATAGGTTATATATTTTTATGCATTTTTTTACATTATAAGTAGGCCATGCCATGTACCTTCAGTACATGTTTAATTTTTGTAATACAGTTATGAATGTGTTTTTATTCATTTACACACTTTTAATATATATATATATATATATATGGGATGAATTTCACAATTAAACACGTGAAATAAAAGAATGATGCAAATTCACAAGGAAAAAGAAAAATAATTCTGAGGCCTTTCGTGTATCCCTTCATTCCCTGATGAGGTGTACTTCTGTATACACGAAAAGCCTTGGAATCATTTTTCTTTTTCCTTGTGGTTTTGCATCATATACATATATATTATATATATATATATATATATATATATATATATATTAGCCCCTCCCGAAAAGAAATTCCAGTTACGCCCCTGATAAACAGTATATATATATATATATATATATATATATATAATAATAATAATAATAAGGCAGGGCAAAATCTCAATGCGTAGCTGGAACGATGTGCATGCAAAATATTGTGAAGTTTTGTAGAGTTCTATAAAAACTTTCCACTATAATTCTCCTTGAATTACCTAGGAAGCTCTTCTTGCGCGCGCGAAAAATTAAGCATTTTACGTTGCAGATAAGGATTCCATAATAAGAAATCTTACAGAACGCTTATGACGCCATAACCTCGCCTAGAAGCATCATTTAAAAACTTCCGAGGCTTTGTAAAGCCGTTTAGCTTTACTTTTCACATATATAAAATGTTGTACAGTATGATGAAAAACGCTATTATAAGTCTTACAGAGTATAAAATCAGAATTTTTTACCCTAAATGAAGAGCAGTATTTATATTTTCATTATCAATTACATAAGGGTGTTATATCCTGTGAAGAGATAAAGGAGCCGTAAAAGAGTATTAAAATCGTATAAAATAAGGGATAACCTCGAAGTCTTCAAACAGAACTCTTAAATTGTTATCAGAATGGAATAATGTTTTATGGGTAATGAAAGACCCGACAAAGAAGCTTCATTTCTTAACAACTGTGCCAACGTGAAATGCTGAAAAAAAAAATTAGCATTGACGTTAATTCCAAATAAAGACCTAATTATTCATTTAAGCCTAAGAGCAATTAAAATACAAGGTGTTCCCAAAAAATATGTAGAGTGAATTATCAATAATTTAAATAAATATTTTCTTATAGAAGTTACCTTTAATGGTAGGGAGTTAGTGCAAATTTAAAATCAACAACAATGCACACTCTAGTCTAGAGTCTAGACAGAGTTGGAAACAGGTCAGCGGGTCACGGGTCTACGGGTCACTTGGGAGTGAATTCAAGACGGGTCGAGGCGGGTCACGGGTCAAGGCCGGTCAATGTTGTAATTAGGTGGGTCACAAATTTCCAGTTGAATTTTAAAAATTCGTGTTTTTTGGTGTGTCGACAGCTTGTAGTCATAGTTACATATCAGCGTGTCATAGCTTACCCGCATAGCTTTACACTAAAAGTTCAGATGCAGTTACGCAGTAAAGATTATATCATAAAAGCAGTAAAACCAAACAGATGAATAAATAAATAAGTAAATAACTAATTACATAGGTAGCCAGAGTTACAATGACTTCAGATAAACTTCCGCTTATTATAAAACTTATATGTATTTGCCAATTTAGCAATATTAACTTTTGGCGTGTCAGTGGGTTGCGGGTCAAGTGGGTCATGGGCCAGGTGCTGGACGGGTCACATGGGTCACGGGTCAAGGTTTCCGACTCTGACTCTAGAGCGGGGGTGAGAAACCTACCGCCCACGGGCGGCAGGTTTTAATTGCCCGCGAACATTTTGATTATTTGAAGTCATACAGTATTTACATCTTAATTATGTCCAAAACTATTTTTAAAGCTTCAATTTGCCAGGTAGAGCGTATTTTAGTTGAAATTTGTCAGCCACACAATAAAGATTCCCCACCCCCACTCTAGATGTATAGATGAATCGATATACAATCCGATGAACTGCGATGTGTATTTCATAGCATGAAGAGTGTGTTCACCTTTGCTCGGATGCGAGAGTCGAATACATTTAACAATTGCTGTTGAACGTTCGTTTTAACAGGTTTCATAATTTTTCCTTTTGTTTCATTTACTGTATTACAATTGATCATATAATAAATTTTTGTTGTAAATGTAATAGAAATTTTAATACATTCTACAGTTTATTTTAATGCTTTGTCCGTTTATTTACGTTTCTGTTACTTAAGCTCGTATTTTAAATGTATTGCAGTTCCTCCAAAGCGACTGTGGATAGTTTCTAAGGATGGCGAAGAAGTGTCCACAAAAGTTGGTCCCTACCGGGAAGGAGATAGAGTCCTGCTCACTTGTAAGGTATCCGGAGGCCATCCAGCTCCAAAGGTCATCTGGAAAGAAGGTCACGCCCTTCTCGATGACGTCATAGAGCGGACGCGACCCCAACAAGTTGCCAATACGTTAATGATCGAAAGGGTTACCAGGAATGACCTCCTGCGGACGATTACTTGCCTCGCCAGGAACACCTTCTTGATCCCTCCTTTGCAGTACACCATCACTCTTGACATGATTTGTAAGTTACTTAAAGACATCTTTTAAGTTTATATCATTTCCCTTTCATTTTTGGTTCACTTCTTTTCTCAAATCTTCTTTGAGAGTCTTCTGAACAATTGAACATTTGGAAAATTTCTAGATTTATCGTTCAATCAGTAAACAGACTCTGAAAAGGAATCTGAAAACTGCAAAAGAAAATTTATTTTGAATGTGTTTGTGTATTTTGGAAAGAAAAAAAAGACTATATAGAATATAATAACACGAGTAAAGTAGTAAATAAACCCCTTTGGTTTTTTATAGTTTTTGATTTCATAATAAAAATCAATAAATAATAATAAAGTCGAGAAATGAATCAAAATATATTTAGAATCCCGTTCCTTTCCCCTTTCCATTATCTAAAGCTGACGCACGTTCTGACATTTCAATGGCAAACTTTGCCATTTATTATTGAGAGTAGTCATCGTTGTGTCTATTTACTTTTCTCAACCTCCCCTTCTCTCTCTCTCTCTCTCCTCTCTCTCTCTCTCTCTCTCTCTCTCTCTCTCTCTATATATATATATATATATATATATATATATATATATATATATATATATATACACGGTGACCAAAAGTAGGTGGACAGTAGGTTGAATACGGTTTGTGTTATATTATATTAAACTATGGTGTTCATTATAATTATGGTGTTTGTGTTATATTATATTAAATATTATAACTAAATTATTTAAATTTTATTTTGTATTATAGTATACAAAAAAATTAAATATGTATTCTCAAAATAAACGTTATCATTTACTGTCCACCTACTTTTGGTTCACTCTATATATATATATATATATATATATATATATATATATATATATACATAGGTAAGCTTCAAAATGTAACAAGCAAAAACCATTAATTTGACAAAAGAAGCTCCTATTTGGATTCAACACCAACGTAAGAAAATAAAATATTAGAATAGATAAAAAAAAATAAAGATCGAAATGAATGAGAAGAAAGAAAAAAGAGAAAAATTATTTATTTATGTAACCTCGTATTACATTAAAAAAAAAAATATATATATATATATATATATATGCTAGATAATAATAGGATTATTAAAAGAGTATAACAAAAAAAAAAGTTAAAAATAATTATTATTGTAACTTTTCAAATAATACGAGTCATCAGACAACTTTTATATATATATATATATATGGGATGAATTTCACAATAAAACACGTGAAATGAATGAATGCCTTGGAATCGTTTTTCTTTTTCCTTGTGGGTTTGCAGCATATATATATATATATATATATGAAAATTATTTCACGAAGGTAACACGTGAAAAATATTTATGATGAATAAAACCACGAAGGAAAGGAAACACAAAATGGTGCTCAAGCGCTTTCGTCTAATGACATCCTCAGGAACACTGAAGTACATAAAAAGGTTAAGCCTATATATAGGTTACAGAAAGAAAAAAGAAAAAATAAATAACATACATACACACACACCACACATATATATATATATATATATACATACATATCTATATATACAAATACATACATACATACATACATCATATATACAATAAACAGAGAAGTAAAAATAATAAAAAATTATAAAAAATTAAAAATTAAAACCTTAAAAGATTACCAGTGAGGCGTACAGATTTGTAAGGAAAAATATCGATTTTTAGCACAAGATCAAATGGATTATAAAAATACAAATTTATACTGGAACTCTACCGGGTTTTAACACAATGCTGCCTATGGTCAGGTTTCGATATATATAAAAAAAATAATAAAATGCAAATTAAAAGTTAATCGATTTTTAGCACAAGATCAAATGGATTATAAAAATACAAATTTATACTGGAACTCTGTCCGGGTTTTAACACAATGCTGCCTATGGTCAGGTTTCGATATATATAAAAAAAAAAAATAAAATGCAAATTAAAAGTTAATAAGTAGAAGACAAGTTTACCAAAGATTTAATGTTTTACACTTCTTGTCTAAATCTGTTTTAAAGGAATTCAACATAACAGGATCGAGTTGAAAAAGACCTTTGCTTATGTTGAAGTTATTTGAAAGTTGGATAATGGCAGACTCAAGAATATTTCTATTAACAATGTTGCTTGAATGGAATAAAACTGAAGCATTATTCCAATCAATACAGTGGGCTAACTCTGACAAATGGACAAAAGGGCACTGGACAACTGTCCTGTTCTAACGGAATATTGATGCTGTTTTATACGTGTGTGCAAATCCTTTCCCGTCTGACCTATGTAAAAGGAATCACATTGTTTACAACCAATTTTATAGATAATGCCTGAATTATTGGTAGGGCTATTTTTTACTATGATATTTTTCACAATATTGTTATATGAAAATACTACATTAATATCCAAAAGTTTAAGTACATTAGCAATGCCTAAAAAGCCCGGGAAAAATGGAAGTACTAAAATATTTTTTGACAAAGTACGAGTGTTAATATTGACACGATAGAAAGTTCGTTTTGCCTTGTTGAGACAAGATTCCATAAACGCAGATGGATAACACAAATCACTTCCAATACCGTTGATTTTTTCCAATTCGGCATCGATGTATTCCGGACTGGCGATCCTAAGGGCGCGGAGAAACATTGATGAAAATATGGCCTTCTAAGTGGGGGTATTGTGTTAAAACCCGGACAGAGTTCCAGTATAAATTTGTATTTTTATAATCCATTTGATCTTGTGCTAAAAATCGATTAACTTTTAATTTGCATTTTATTATTTTTTTTATATATATCGAAACCTGACCATAGGCAGCATTGTGTTAAAACCCGGTAGAGTTCCAGTATAAATTTGTATTTTTATAATCCATTTGATCTTGTGCTAAAAATCGATATTTTTCCTTACAAATCTGTACGCCTCACTGGTAATCTTTTAAGGTTTTAATTTTTAATTTTTATAATTTTTTATTATTTTTACTTCTCTGTTTATTGTATATAATGTATGTATGTATGTATGTATGTATTTGTATATATAGATATGTATGTATATATATATATATATGTGTGTGGTGTGTGTATGTATGTTATTATTTTTTTTTTTCTTTCTGTAACCTATATATAGGCTTAACCTTTTTATGTACTTCAGTGTTCCTGAGGATGTCATTAGACGAAAGCGCTTGAGCACCATTTTGTGTTTCCTTTCCTTCGTGGTTTTATTCATCATATATATATATATATATATATATATATATATACATACACTGTAGTGTTTTATTTATTAAAGGGCCTATTTGGCCGATATTAAGAGTGCAACAGGTAAATGAATATCTGTCCAGCTTTACCAGCCGACTTTTCACTGACACAACCTTAAGGATTGACGAAATAACTTACCGGTTGGAGTTTATGTTTATTAAAATAACTAAATTATTTAAGGATTTCAAGCCTTTAGGGCAAGGGCGAACGTTAATACATAAACAGCACCGAAAGAGATATTCTGGTAATTTGCGATTAACACTAAACTGACAAGCTATACTTACAAAATTTTGAGAGCCCCACAAACCTGTGATCCTAACTGAACAAAATCGAGAATTCAACTCCTCGTATGTAGGATCTTATGGCACCCTTGTAGAGGATTTTCCCCAACTGCTTCCCCCAAGGCCAGCTCTTGTCCCCCATTCCCAACCGAAACACCCACAAAAAATATAAAAACCGTTACATTCTCTGAAAAATTACATGCAACAAACATCTTAAATTTATCTTTCCAAAACGACTATATAAAAAAACGCTATATTAACAATTTTCATTACAAACATTTCTCTCTGTGCCATTTATTAAATTTATTACAAATAATTACACTATATATGTTATAATGTTATAATGTTATAATGATTCAGACCAACAAAGACCCTAGGATCCACTCATGGTTGGTCTACCTAACCGTAATTGCGTATTGCACATGTTCTCCGTGGTGGTGGAGGGACCTATAATTTTACGGGGGTTCCAAACCACAAAAACCTTAATTTTACTACCGTAAACTATACCCAATCTATCAACACATGCATTTAATCGATTTTTAAATACAGGGTGAGTCAAAAGTAGCGCCCGATTTCTGTCAGTTGATTGTTTGTTTGTCATTTGTATTACAGTGTACAAGAAGGTAGAAATAAATGAATGACATGTTTATCTGACCATTTATTCGGGGGAAAATTATTACGGAACTGTACCGGAACTGTATCTGCAAGACAATTATTAACAACATGACTTCCCAGAAAGAATCTGACAGCCGAAAAAACAGAAATGTATATTTATAGACGTGCTATTAAATACTTCTACCGGCAAACTATTCCAGCTATTTACTACTCAATGCGTAAAAACGTTTTTGGCAACTGCTGTTTCGAACCTTCTACTTGTCAGCTTACACCCGTTAGTTCTAGTTCTACTATACTGTGCTATTTCGAAAAAGCTCTCTCTATTTACGTTATCGAACCCATTCATAATTTTAAAAAAACTGGATTAGATCACCCCTTTGCCTCCTAGTCTCGAGTGCAGTCAGCTTTAACTCCTTAAGCCGATCGCCGTGCGACTTTGACCTAAGCGACGGAATCATCTTAGTTGCTCGTCTTTGAACTCGTTAAATTTTGTTTATATCCTTGCGCATATACATATCGGGACTGCAGATATCGGGATGGGCAATGCATCTATGCACATCCCACATTATGTAACACACATTATACAAGAGGATGTTGCAAATTTGAAAAAAAGTGCTAGTTCCACCACATTACTCTCTGCAACACCTATGCAAGATATGGGAGGTGCAAATACGGAAAAAATGCCGTTACCACCACCATCAAAGGAACGCAACAGGTGAACAGGAAAAACGAACATCAAAGAGGGTACCAATTTTTTAGACGTAGCCAACACAATTCAGCTGCTAAATACCATCCAGCAAATACAAAGTCAGCTGACAAATATAGGAATCGAGATCCGGACAGACGGCACGCACAAAGCCACTTCATGCGGTTTCGGGACAACAGGTACCGACAAAGATAAAGAGAGCCAAATTCTCGGAGGACCACAAGACAACAAAACCGGCACCACTATTGGAAAACGAATCGAATGTATGTGAAAATGATAGAGAAAAAACAAAAATAATGCTAGCCAACATTCAGGGCCTTAAATCAAATCATTTCCCGGACAGTTTTATACCTGAAAGGACTCATGCAAGAAACCGGAGCCAGACTTTGCATGCCTCACAGAAACCCATCTAAAAGACTGCCAGGCGAATTGTGAAAACTGTGAGTTTTGTATTGATTAAAAAGAAATACAAATTGACAACTATAACATCCTCCGAGCCGACAGAACAGTGAGACGTAAAGGAGGATGTGCTATTTACACAGGCGAAAGCATATGGCAGAAATGACTATAAGTACCTCAAACAGCTACATAGAATGTGCAGTAGCAAAAGTTGAAAAATTAAATATGGTACTAATTGTAATGTACAGACCCCCGAACACGACAACCTCAAAATTCTCAGATTCAATTACAGAGGTAAGAAACTGGGTAAAAGATCTACACTCTCCAACCCCAAATATTTTTCTCTGTGGTGATATGTGTACACCAGGACAAAGGGGGCACACGGGAAGACCAGGAGCAGGTAAAAATGCTAAGTACTAGCTCTGGCTGATGAATTTATGTTAACACAAGAAATAACAGAAAACACATGAAAAAAAAACTGCCTAGATTTGGTGTTCTCAAACAACAACAACCAGATAGGGTCTAACTAATGATTTATAAAGAGGAACAATAATATCGGGCGATTTGTACTCAAAATTCCTGGGTATGAAACCTTGCACTTTGTTCACCTTATTGACCGCTGCTGTACTTTGTTTCGCTCTTTTCAAATCACCAGTGACTATGATTCCTAAATCCTTTTCCTGATCTACGATTGCCAAATCCTTCCCTGACATACTATACGTAAGATTACCGTTACTCGAACCAATATGTAAAATTTTGCACTTATCGACGTTAAATCTCATATACCATGTGACCGACCAATCAACGATTTTATTCAGATCTTCCTGGAGTTTACCTCTATCTTCGTCATTTATCGCCCTACCACCCAACTTTGTGGCATCCGCAAACTTTGAAACTGTACTGACTAGGCCGACATATAAATTGTTAATATAGATATAAGAAAAAGCAAGGGGCCCAATACAGAACCCTGAGGAACACCGCTCGCTATATTAGCCCAAGAAGACTCCGCTCCATGAACGACCACCCTCTGTTTCCTACCTCGCAACCACTCTTCTATTCAATTTATTACTACACCCCTGATTCCATGAGCCTTAGTTTTTTCAATGAGTCTTATGCGGTACGGTGTCAAACGCTTTTTGAAAATCTAAATACACTACATCTACTGCCCGATGACTATTGTAAACTTCAACCACGCTTTGGAAAAATTCTAAAAGATTAGTTAAGGAAGATTTGTTTCGCCTAAAACCGTGCTGCGTATTTCTAATGAAGTTATGCAATTCTAGGTGTTAGACTATACGATCCCTAATTATCGATTCCAGTAGCTTACAACAGACGTTAAACTGATTGGCTTATGATTTCCTGCCGCACCTTTATTGCCTTTCTTAAAAATAGGTGTTGCATTTGCAAAATTAACTAAACGGTTACCTTCCGCGTCTCCCTGCATTGTATCGTAAGTCACGTTAGCGCAGTTAGTCACCCATAATTAAGGCCTATTCACGACTTATTATTCTCTTTAGTTCACGATATAACGTTTCGTCCATATCAGCTGTTTGATTAGGGGGCCTATATATAATGGCAACAAGAAGTTTGAAATCGTTCAATTTAAGTTCTGTTATAGTCGACTCTATCGGGTCTGGAATTCTGCTTTAATTCTGTAGCGTCCGTAATATTATCTTTGATATACAGTATAACACCTCCTCCTCGTCTACCTTTTCTGTTTTTAACAAAAAGTCTATAACCTCTAATTTGTTACTGCCCTACAAAGTCACGTGTTTCAGTGCTAAGCCACGATTCATTTATCGCAATTAAATCATAGTCTTTGCAAGCAATTAAAGAAAAAATATCGTTTATTTTGTTTCGTAGGCTACGAGCATTTAAGCTTAGAACTTTCAGATTGTTTGTTAAAACTGAGTTTCCTTCGCGCGCGCAAGGTAAATTCATATTTTGTACTTGTAATTTAAGGAAATTACGCCGGGGCCGGTCGAGTTACAGCAGCCTGAAAAGAAGACATTATTATGAAGTAGTCTTCCTAGACGCGCAGCTCCAACGGCATTAAGATGAAGTCCATCTCCGAGGAAAAGTCCCTCCTGTCGTAGAAACTTCCAAAAAATGTTAAAATGCACTACTTCTTGTTGGCAAAGAGACTTTAAGTTATTGTTAATACAAGTCGCCTTGCTTTAGAAATCGCTACGTTGGATAATTCGAGGAAGTATACCTGTTAAACAATCTTATTAGTTTTTCCTTTAGTCGCTCTAACAAGTCCCTGTACCTAGCCAGCAGCTCTTCCGATCTAGAATTTAAAACGTTATTAGTACTGACATGAATAACAAATGTTGTGTCCTCAGAGGTTTCGTCTGTAAACCGGTTAACACTATTCGTTATATCCTCCAACCTTGCACCCGGGTAACAGTAACGGCGCCTACGGTGGGGGTTTCTGCCACAGAATTCCTCGAGCTGCCCTCTAACAATGGAGTCACCAACGACTCGTATTTCCGGTTCATCAGCGTCTTCGAAACCTAAAACAGAAAACTTAGTTTGTTATTACTGGTAGACAAGTCTTAGGTTGTCTCAATGGGGCTCCAGTAGCATAGCCGCAAAAGGGGAGAGTGCAAGAATGTTGCAGGTTATTATGTAATGTTGCAAAGGGGGGTGGGGGTTGTTGCAAAGGGGGGAGGGGGTTGTTGCAAAGGGGAGTTGTTGCAAAGGGGGTGGAGGTTGTTGCAAATGGGGGTTGTTGCAAATGGGGGTTGTTGCAAAGGGGGTTGTTGCAAAGGGGGGTGGATGTTGTTGCAAAGGGGGGGGGGGAAAACTTGGAGGCGGCGTTATCCCCCAAGAGAAAGGAGGAGGAGGAGAGAAAGGAGGAGAGGTGTTCACCTGGCAGGAGCCAAGTGCACATTAAGACTTCAGCCGAGTTGGCGTTGTTTTATAGGCTCCTAATCAACCAGTTGGCGTAATTGGCTTGAGTTGCCAGATACCGCGATACCATTGTATACATTATTATAGACTCCTAATCAGCCAGTTGGCTGTAATTGGCTGCCAGATACCTCTTTTTAACAGTATTATTGTATACATTATTATTATATACGCCTAATCAGCCAGTTGGCTGTAAATGAGTTGCCAGATAGCGCCATGTATTCCGAAGACAGAGTTGCCAGATACCATTGTATACACTATTATAGACTCCTAATCAGCCAGTTGGCTTAGAAGGCTTAAATATTGCCAGATACCGCAATACCGTTGTATACATTATTATATTTCGAATACCGGTAGTAGAAGGCATAACAATAAACAACATTGCATCATTCTTTTTATTATAAATATATAGAAAATAAATATACATTTGAGGAATATGCGTATAAAAGAAATATATATACACAATTATGGATATATATATATATAAAATAAAATATACATTTCAAATAAATATACACTTCAATAGAAATATGTACATAACAGTACAGGAGAAATATACACACACACACAATTATGGTGATATATAAAATAAAATATACATTTCAAATAAATATACACTTCAATAGAAATATGTACATAACAGTACAGGAGAAATATCACGCAAAATATATATATATATATATATATAAACACAAATCAATAGAAATATGCGTATAATCGGGGAAATGTCAAGCAAAATATATATACAATTCACTTTTTTTTCAAAATACTAAACTCTGTCTTAATCGAGTTTACAATTACATCATTATTGCTCTGCATTACGCAGTATATGCGGCTTAATAATATTTCACCGCTTAAAGTATAGGGAAACCTGTATTCGATATGAAGGGCTTTCATATCGTTCAGTACTATTTTTGTTCCCACTTTACAACCAGTTGGTAAGTCATCTTTAAACACGTCTAGAATACAATCAAAAGCACGCACAAAGAGTTCATCGTTAGCTACATTATTAAACACAAGTTTATAAGAACGCTTTTCCAATCGAGGGTTTATTTCTACCGACTCGAGCTTTTCAATCGTGAACTCACTCAACATAGCGGCAATTGAAATAATCTTCTAAATCGTTACGACAACTGCGCGTTATATAAAGAAATAGTTCTTCAGGGTGAACGGTGTAGGTGAGCTCAGCCTTGTACCGATCAATTGCTTTGTACCAAAGTTCATGGTATTTCAAAGAGTCTAAACTTTTTAAATAAACATCCAGCACTAGACCATTCTCACCAGTCCTACACTCGGTAAACCCATCGAGCAGAGCGGTGTATGCGTATTCAAGTACTGTATCAAAATAAAACATATCCGTAACACGCGCGTCTAATATAGGTTTCAGTTTACGGAATCCGACGATTTCAAACATTCTGTCGAGGATGAAACGGTTTCGCGTAGGAATAAGAGCGTTATTATCAGAAGCATTCTTCCACATCAACCGTATATCAATGCATGGCCGATCGTTATTTATACACAACGTACATACAACGGCGTATGAGGGTGCGTCACTAATCTGCTCTCTTCTTGTACCTACGTTAGCAGGTATTTTATAACGATCTTCACTCCACTTCTCAACTATCACAAAGATTCTATTCATCTCCTCGATACTTAAATAAACCCGTTTGTTTGTCGGTCTACATTCCGTTTCCAGTACATAGCTAATGGTACCGGAATTACGCCTGAACACGCGCAACGATTTCGTCACGGACACATCGTACGAGGCGTTGAGAATGCTGCTCAAAGGAAGTTCCATCGTATTCGAAGAGCGCACGTCCACTCGGCTCAAGCTCTGAGATAACTATGAGCCGTGTGAGGCACGCAGGTAGGCAGGAATGGTTCGACGGGCGGCTGACTCGATAATACGTGAATGGGCTTGTTCCGTGAGTCGAATTGTTGTACCGGTACAAGAATATCACTACCAGCCTACGCACCAGACAGTTTGGATAAGAACTAGGAACATTTTACTAAACATCTCCACACTCCGGCGCACTATTTGAGAGGAACATATGTTCATATTTTTCCTTTCTGCCCATCAAACGATACTCGTCTCTAAACTCTGTTAAAAATTCACGCAGGGCACTAGCCACAACCTCACTACGAACCTCATCATGATATACGTTAATATAGTGATAAAAATACTAAAGATCGTCCATGATCACGAGATTCACATTTCCAGTCGTAGGGTATGAGTAATCGACATGGTGTAGCATGACGTAATACCGCTTGTCACACCACCCATCAGCAAGACTCATTATCCATACCTGCTGCTTCTCTTCTGCACGCGTTGTTTCTTTTACTTCACGGTGTATGTGAGACTTTATAAAGTTTAGCTCTGCAGTATACTTCAGCACATCGTCTGTGCAACGAAAGCCTTCAACGGTCTCACCAGAACATCCGTAGAGTATTTGTACATCTTGGAACTTCGCACAATCCAATGTGTTTTTAAAAGAGGCATAGGAGGGATGAATAGGAAGTTTTTCGGTATCCACCACATCCTGGCACTTTACTGAATACCATTTCGTAAACGTTGTACAAGCAATATTAAAGGTAGCCATTTGAATACACGTCTGATCTGAATACACGTCTGATCTCTCGGGCTTACTGCGGTCGACTGACCACGCAGGGACTCCCAGATAGTAGCATGACTCACGGTCTTACAGTGGGCGGAGCTTAGAACTTTCACCTACACACACACACACACACACACACACACAAAGGAGAAAGTGAAACGCTATTTGAAACATGATTTATTTAATAAACGAGATATTCAAGTTATATATATTTACAAATACGATTTAATAAACGAGATATTCAAGTATATATATATATATATATATATATTTACAAATAGATACGATTATATACAAGACGTGTGAGTTAGAAGCATCATTGGTATCCAAAGGGTACGGTATCATAGGTACCAGGTAACTGGTAACGTTTCCTATAGGTGTTACGGCACACCATCGTACCCCTAAGTTCCTTCACGCCTCCCAGCTTCTGCGCCCGAAAATTGTGGGTGCCTACAATTAGTTGGTGAGGTTGTTCATCCAAACATACTAGATCCTTCAACGACTCAAAGTTAACAACCTCCCGATTCGCATGGTTGAGCGTAATACCCTTTGCCTTCACGATATATTTCATTTCATCCCCCACCCTGACCCGTACCCCATAAGTCTTAGGTCCTGTTGAGGCAAAAGAGTCGGCGTATGCGTTGTCCCCATACTCATCCTTGATCTCATCAGTGAGCTCGCCGAGGAACTCCCCAATAGTGGGCATGTATTCACCCTCCCTCTCTGTGAATATCACGCTATCTGTATCGGCATACAATACTCTCCGCCCAAGAGAATGCAATAGATCCCAAAGTTTTATACGGGCGTAGGCTGTTGTGAAGCTGGCCACAGGTATGTTTGTAACCCTTGAGGTATCTGTGGCAAATTCAGTGTTGTTGTACTTTATTACGTAAGTATTACCTACATTTACGATCTCCATGACCTCTTTATCGGGGGCATTGGCATAATCCCAGACATCGCTATAACTTTGTGCCAAATGAATGCTCCCTCTGCCGGTATTCTGCGCAAATTTTCCCCATAGACTGTTTAGACACAACTTTGCACTAAAGCGCTTGCCAGGATTCTTTACAATTTGGACACGATCAAGTTGTATAACTTCGCGGTCGCGGTAACGTTGAATATAGGCAGACTTTTCATCTTCGGTATCAACTCCTCGCGGATACCCTGATGCCTCAACCTTATCCTTCAAAAAGGTGTTTATATATGGTGTGAAAAGGTTGGGTAGCTTCTGAAACCTCCACACCTCATGTATCTTCAGTATTCTATAACCATGGCGCAAGGCTAGGGCCAACTCAGGACTTGTATATACGCCTCTCATCTTACGCTGGGGGTATATGGTTACATTCGCCGTTATCCTCTTCCGCGCACTTCACGCACAGGGGAAACATGAGCTTGTCGTCGATAACGACAGGTAAGATCGGCATCCATAAATTGCGTGGGGGAGTACGTCTACGAAAGAGATCCCAAAGTAACGATCATTCAAATTTTTTGAAAATTCATTGATGGATGGTAGGCTAGGCCCCACCAGTTTCTCAGGAGCGCCCACGGGGTACGGATTGCTCTTCATCACGTATGGGTATAAAGAACAGAAATCGTAGTAATGGAGCTTCACGCCCTCCGTAGGTGGGAAGTATAGTCTGAAAGGATTTGTACGTCCTCCAAACAAGCTATCACCACATTTGAGAGGATCCAGCACCATTGAACGCTTGATCGCTTATATTTCCTCACGGTACACCTCGTCTGTCTCCATCCGTGCATCATATTCATGCTCCCACAAGACTTTGTGAGTGAACTGTGATCCTATAAGTTGATCGCGGGTGCGGGTCGATGCAAGACAGTCGGCAGGAGACCTACCGTTGATATCTCCGGTGACTCCTCACTCAGGACGGGGGCATCCATGCCACCAGCAACCGTTAAAGGAGTACACAGTCTTCACACCAGTGACACGGTTTTCACTTAACCCATCAACCCAAAAACACGTCCATTAATCTTAATGGGTACTTCACCCGTGTTGCGGGCGTGCTTTATGTATACACCTGTCTGTTGCTGTAGGTGTATGAGCCAGTAAATAGCCTTGTGCCCGTAACTGCGGGGATTGTTTCGGTGAATAATGGCTAAGGTGTCTTTCGGCATGAAGTTATTCTTGAACACCGTAAAACATAATGATGCGATGGTGGTTGCGACTTGCAGTGGATCGCATTTGAAACGGGCTATGTACATCCTTCTAAAGGCCTGGAAACATACTCTAAGCACGCGCACATCATTCACGCAATAACGCTCACATTCATCAGCTATATTATAAGGGTTACTTTCATTAAAACTGTCGTAGTATCGATCAAAGTCTTCACGTTCATCCATGCAGTCAAAATAATGTTTGGGGGTGGTGGGCCTACGTAGTTTAAAGTCTCGCTGGTGAGGAAAGTGTATGGGAAGTATCCTTTGGAAACTTCAGCTGCTACTCCCATCACCTTGGGTAGCTTTGCTAATTTACAAGGTGTGAATAATAAAGTATCTTTAAATTGTACATTGCCTCTTATCTGCATCTGTATTAATTTGTTGCCTCTTTTCAATGGATCACCTGTAAATATCTCAGAGGATTCGTGTTCAAGCAACTCCTTATAAAGGAACTGCGTGTCAAACTTTGCCCCGTTATGGGCGAGAATATACACAGTCATTTTTTTGAACTTGTCGGCTAACTTGACAATATAGGACACAAATAGTTTCACAGGACTATCGCTGACATTCGTGTTAAAAAACGTTTGTCCGTTTACCACATTTGGGGCACTCGTCACATTCGATATCCATACACTCATCACAGATAGTCTGGCTCACAAGTAAATGTGGAATTACCTCTTTGGTTTCAGCGTTCGTATATGTTCTATATCGTAGTATACAGTTATACAGGGGTTATTTTTAGGCTTAGCATCTTTCATATAACATACATGCTTTACTCCATCCGCCTTATATTCCTCCTGGCATGTAGGACAGTGAATTACGTCACACTTGTGCTTAAATTTTCCCCAATTATCCATTGTGTGAAACATACCACATTCACAGATTCTCATTTTCCTGCACGTGCCAATTGATTATGGAAATCAAAACAGCTATTATTGAAAAATGTGCGTCTACACACATCACAGTCTCTCTTCTCAGCTTCAACTACACGGCTTTCACATTTGGTGCTTTTACACTGCTCACATACCATGTGACATTCTTTACAATGTCTCACTATATCATCCGCAAACTCGAGGCACCCCTTACACAAATCATGATGTCTCCCATATTTTCGTCTTTTGTCATAACTCGCGTAAAGCCACCTTATATTACGGATGGGGAGATACGTTGTCCCTGACAATCCTAAAATAAGTAGGGGCCTTGTACGATCTCTCACACAGCTTTTAAAAACATACACAGTCCTACGACGATCATCCAACCCAAACACAACTATGCGGACATTCATTTCCTGTTCTACCCTTCTCAGCTCTTCAGGACCCATATTACAGTCAAATTCAAGTTCACAGTCTTCAGCTAGTTTACGGGCATGCTCCACGACTGTAGGCAACCAAATTTTTTGAGTTCGTGTATTTTGTACAGTAAACATACGTGCTAAGAGTACTGCTATAAAGCCGCAACCACGATCGACGTTTATATGCCGTCTATAAATAGCTTGAGAATTGAAGTTAAGAGTATACGGTATGGCACTATGACCCGCAACACGGTATACATGGTCAATATTTACCGTGAAGTTGTCCATATTGAAGGCTATACTACTTTGGGCGGCTTGCATTATACGCCCTAATATATATTTTACATCTTCAGCCGCCAAACGTCTAAATGGCACTATCACCCAATAATCGTCTACATCACCGTCATCTGACCCGAATCCAAAGGACATACTCGTCCTGACTTCACGCTCGTCACGATTCTGAAGAGCAAACTCTATAATACGCTCTACAACCCGGCGTAGTCCGCGCTCAATACCATTGCTATACATGACTCTAGGGTCGACCCTGATTCTATACCGATTTCTAGTCAAGGCTGGGGTGGGGGCTGCGGATCGCACCAATTCCAGCGTTATACTATCCTCAACAGAACGGGGGGCGGATGAATTAGTGGATATATTAGCGGAAGGTGCTGCTGATGGGGGCCCTGTTGCGTAGGAGGTTCATGGTTGGGGCTCTATTATTGTAGACTTAACAGAACGGGGGGCGGCGGATGAATAAGGGGATATATTAGGTGCTGCTGGGGGTGTTGTTGCGTAAGAGGTTGAGGGTTGGGGATCTATTACCGCTGCAACAGACGCGTATTTCGGTCGCTTTATACCTGACGTGGGTATCTCATACCTCCGCTTTGGACGTGTTACCGATATCGCTGGTGAGGGTTCAGGGAGGAGATCACAACTACACTGTCGTCGAGGTCATCCGTAATGATGGGCTGCTCTACCTCATCGTCATTCACGGTTCTGTGGGAGAAGAAATATAAGGATCAGCACTCAAAATTTGTAATATTTTGTAAATGACTCACTTAGGAGTGTGACGTGTTAGAAATGGACTCTGTAGAAAAATTCAGATTCACGAGCCCATCCACATGTAATTATATCTGGACCTACAGGATGTGGTAAAACTGTGTTTATGCTTAAAATCATTAAAGAAAAGGGGGAGATGTTCTCGAAATTTGTGCATAAAGTTATATGGTGCTATTCGACGTATCAATCAGTGTTCAACGAGTACCAAGATGATATTTTGTTCCACAAAGGCGTATATGACGTTAACTCGTTAAAGGGAAATGAACATACAGTCATTGTAATTGACGATCTCATGTTGGAGATGGATAAAACGTTTGCGCGAGACATTTACAGTATTCTCCCACCATCTTAACATAAGCGTGTTCTTCATCAATCAGAATCTATTTTTCAAAATAGATACATGCGCGATGTGTCGTTAAATACGCAATATCTAGTCTTATTCGCGCAACGTAGAGATGTATCACAAATTGGGGTATTAGCCAATCAAATGTTCCCGAATCAGCGTAAGGAGTTTTTGGAAGTTTATAAAGAAGCTACAAGCACGCGTTTACGGATATTTGCTTTGCGACCTTCATCCGCGAAAACACGTTTAGAGTGCTTCTGCGAACGAATATATTTCCAAACGAGCCTGAAACGGTATATATTCCAGAATGACAAAGAGACTAAAGAAATACCGTGAATTAATAAAAATCTATCATCGACTGCCTCGGGCCAATGCAGCAGATGTTTATTAAAAATATCGATGCCGACTTTTTAAAATGCATCTGTGAAATCTGTCTTAACGTTATAAATTGCAATGTATCATGAAAACCCATCAGAAGGCTCGCCTACGCCGCTACAAGAACATAATACGTGCACTCGCTCGTAAAAGCCAAACTGTAGCGAAGAAAAAACGAATTATTGTACAAACAGGAGGGTCATTTCTCCCCATCTTATTTTCAGTTTTGGTTCCTTTACTGACTAGATTAATATAATGAAGAAAGTGGTAGTGATTCCCCACGAGGTGTACGCCTCACTGCAAAGGAATCCAGACACGTATCTAGATCCCGTAAAAGCAGACTTAAAAGAATGGAAAGCGAATTGTTAGCCCTATTAAACAGTGAAAAAACACCTGATGAGAAAAGAATCTTATACCAAGAAGCTCTGCAGAAATTTCTTCACGAGTACGAAAATTAAGAGCCCTACAGAGATTCCTGTGGTTATTAGCACAGCACGGGGGACGATGGCGACATAGGATCTATACCCGACGACACAGCTGACCAACCAAAAAGATTAGCCACAAACATATCGAACATGTATTAAAAAATACCCTCCCACTTACATTGAGGAGTAAAGGCTTAATTCTTTATAATCTATTGAGTGAGGATCCCGCCATACAATGGACCGATACAGGGAGATCATTGTGGAAGGATCAAAGGTACAGGGATCGAATATCGTAGACATTGTCCATGATCTGGTGAGAAAGTGGGATAGGCCATCACCATCAGGATGGAAGCATATTAAAGCAAGACGACAACAATAAATGTCCCTAAAACGTTGATAGGAAATCTGAACAGGTTAAAAGACTTGGAACATGCAACGCCTGTGACACAATTGAAGGCGCCGTCACCCCCGGCGGTAACACCTTTGAAGAGGAGCAAGAAGAGGTTAAACCAACCCTACCCACGTGCCTCTAAAATACGCAAATGGCTAACGTATTAACTAAACGCTATTATGACATTTCTACCCATCCTCTTACGCGGCGTAGATAGACTGTACAGAAGTGTTTACGGAGTAGGAAAAAAAGATGTTGAAAGATTTTTGAGGGAGCAGGACGCTTATACGCTCATAAGCCTGTGAGAAAAAGGTTTAAAAAGCCAAGACAACGGCTTCCTCGATTGATTCTATTTGGCAAGCAGATTTAACAGACATGCAAAGATATTCTGGTATAACGATGGTTACCGCTACATTCTATTCATAATAGACGTGTTCTCTAGATATCTGTGGCTAGTTCCTCTGAAAAATAAATCACCTGAAACAGTTGCTAAAGCCACCAAAACGCTAATGTAAAAGAAACAGGGTTCCTGGCTTTTTTGTACGGATATGGGGAAGGAGTTTATAGGCCGTGCTTTTCAGAATATGTTGACAGAGTTTAATATCAGCTATTACACAACCAATTCTATACATAAGGCTTCTTTAGCTGAAAGAGTTCAGCGCACCATAAAGGAACGCATGCACCGTTATTTACACTAAAAACACATTACAGATTCTAGACATTCTGGAATCATTGGCATCATCCTACAACCGCTCACACCATCGCACGATTGGGGCAACACCTAGCGAAGTTTTAGAAAGAGGTACGCTCCCGAGAAGAGATGGACACCAACCACCACCACCACCACCACCACCACACTCTGTGCGCTTCAAAATCAATGATATTAAGGCTGTCGCGTTCGGGGAATAAATTCGCAAAGGGTTTGAGCATGGATGGACACGCGAGATTTTTAAAGTTAGGGCTGTGAGACCTAAAGGTTGATAATGATGTATACATTGAAGATTTGAATGGGGAAGAAATCTCAGGAGGCTTTTACCGCGAGGAATTGCAGAAAGTTGCGTTTAATTTAGAAAAAAATGTGTTTAAAATTGAGAAAATTTTAGGAAGCAAAGGTTCAGGAAGGAGAAAAATGTACCTGGTGAAATGGCTAGGGTACCCAGAAAGCTTCAACACCTATATAAAAGCTGATGCAATAATGAAGCTTAAATAGTATGCAACATGGCTCCTAACCATTTCTACGTCACACTCCCGTCCTCCTCGTCCCTGTCTGTACACCCTAACAACACGCTAGCCAACTTTGTAACAGAACTCCATGGGCACATTGAATTGGGTCGTGATTCGTATGAGGTGGGGATATGCGAAATTCAGCTGGACACCGTCTTTTTAAATATTGAACATAAAGAAACCGTTTTTACGATTCTTAGAGACATTGACGAGTGTGAAAAAGCTGGGGTAGCTATGGATGAAACTATGCGCATCGCTCGGACTAAGATTACACGGTATTACAGTACAGAAGTAAGACTAGGGCCGGGTCAATATGGTTCGGCCGAGGATGTTGTGAGAGGCTTAAACGTGAGTTTAAGAAACTCAAACCTTACGAATGATTTAGTATATGAAATCGTAAACAACCCTGCACATACACTAATCCTAAAATCAAAGACTAACAGACGTCTTAAAGAACATAGAAAGTTCAAAATTCTAACCAACGGCCGATATAGCGCAGCCTTCCAAAGAGACACATTTCACGAGACACAGTATAACTTGTCCAGATTAATGTATCAATTGAAGATGGAGAAATTGGCTGAAAGGTCCCCAGACATGTGCTATATTTACAGTAATATAGTGGAGCACCAGTTTGTTGGGGATACCCAGGCACGCCTGCTGCGCATTGCTCACATCCCCAACCATAGAGGAAGGAGTTTGAGTATTACATATGACAGGCCCCATTATGTGAATGTCGCAACTAATTTAATAACCAATATCACAATATATATAAGAACGATTGAGGGCGAAAACTTCCCATTCGGTAACGGGAGCTTAACAGTGAAGCTACACTTTCGACGCACTGAGTTATAATGGATAGAAAGCCTTTCACCGTCTATCGAGGGATGCGATACCAGCGCGGTAGTGGACTTGGATCCATTTTTTCATCCATACTACGTACGGCTGTTCCTTTGCTGAAGAGGGGTGCCAGATACCTTGGAAGGAAAGCGCTACAATCAGGCCTTAACACTGCAGAAGACATATTGGCCGGGGCTAAACCTAAAGAAGCTCTAAAAAAACATTTAAAGCGTACACGGAACGAAATCATCAAAGATGCAAAGAGAAAAATGCGTGGTGGCGGGAAGAAGAAGAGGGCTCCCCGGAAGAAGAAGGGGTCACGTGGTATTAAACGTAAAAGGCTATCAAAAAAGAAATGCTGTAAGCGAATGAAACCTATGGTTGACCACTTTTTTGACTGATATAAGCTAAGGATATTGATCTCATGAATCATAGTTTGTTTACCACTTGTCGAGAGAGGAGTCACTATTTCGCCATGGCACGCTTCATCCACCCATGTAGTTCACAATGCTGTAAATCGGAGCTGTCCTTTTTTGAGCTCCCGCCAACCCAAGTTTCTATTGAGCACAGTGACTTTATTACAATTAACCCTTTAAACACAATTAGTTCACCGAGTGCACCTATAGAATTCGTGATACCCAGCTCAGGTCCTTACTTTTTTGATCCAAGCTGTGTGCACATGTACGCTAAGCTACGTATAGCCCATTCTGATGGAACGGCCTGCGATGACAAATATGCTGTATACCCTGAAACAAACTTTCTGCACGCCATATTCAACCAGTGTGACGTATATTTAAATCAGACCAACATATCGGCAGGCACGGGGTACTATCATCTACGAGCCTATTTGGAAAATGTCCTCAACTTTTCCAAAGAAGCGAAGGCTACCTTTTTAAGTGCGGAGGGATATTATCAAACTAAAGATGAAAATAGTATAAAGGACAAATTTAAAAATTCTAAAAAGAAAATATACGAGTGTTTTGGACGGTTGCACACAGATTTCACTTTCCAGGAGAAGTTGCTTGTGAACGGGGTGGATATGAAAATAAAGCTCACCCGCACGAGTCCTGAGATCTGCTTAAATCTGGATGCGAATCAAGAAGAGGGTGCAAAGTCCGTTGTGGTTCACATTATGGACACATACCTCCGCGTACGGCGAGTGAAATTAAGTTCACCAAAACAACTAGAAATTGAGAAAAATTTACTAAACGCTACAGTGAAATATCCTATTAACAGAGTGCAGATCAAACTATATACGGTTCCTGCAGGGTTGGCATCGAAGCAGATAGAAAACATTGCCCTGGGAAATCTTCCTAAAAGGATATTAATCGGCATGCAGGACCACGCTTCGGTGAATGGAAAATATAAAAAGAGTGCCTTTAAATTCGAGAATTTCGGACTTAAAAATATAACTCTATACGTTAATGGCACTGCTTTGGGTGGAACAATGGGTACGGACTATTCATCAGACGCTGTGTTACCTCTTTGTGCCAGAGCCTATAGTAATCTGACCCATATTGCAGGTGATTGTGATGAGCTTGGTAATGGGGTAACGCAGGAAGAATTCATTGATCAATTTAACCTTTATCCGTTTGACATTACACCTGACTTATCTGCTAGCGTAAATACCCATTTAACACCACAGCAGAGCGGTAACATCTCAGTGCGGCTGGAATTCGCCAAGCCTATAGACGCTCCTATTAGTGTACTAGTATATCTCGAATCGCAAGCCCTAATAGAAGTAGATAGATTTAGAAGCGTTATCACTGACTTTTAAAATGGATGCTAATACACTTCAGAAAGTAATGGAGCGAGTCACACGTTCCAAATTTATCGGCGTGTTTGCGAAGAATGAAACATTGAGTTTGCCAAGTACGCGAGAATGCGGTAGTCTTATTGTGAACACAGACATCATCGGTAATGAAGGGATTCACTGGATCGCTGTCTATTTTAAAAATAGACAGCGCCTGTACTATTTTGATTCACTCGGTACTCAACCCTGGAGTGACCCTATTATTGTAAAATTTCTCGCTCAGTTACATATTCCCGAAGTTGTATGGAACCCATTTCGTATGCAGGGATATTTTACTAATGTTTGCGGAATGTACTGTGTCTCATTTCTCATGCATATGTCAAATGATAAAGAATTTATAAATTTTTTAAATTTATTTGACCCGTGTCACACTCACCGAAACGATGAAATGGTATGCAGACAGATAAAAAACCGTTTTCCAATTGTACGTACTCGTTGTATATTATAATGTTTTTGTTCGTATATTTGTAACGGTATATTCGTTTATTGTACTGATTTCTTTCATTTAATAAATTTATGAAAATATATTGTGTCTTCTTATCCCAAAAAGATCGAAAAACACTTACATTATTTCGGTGTGACATTGTTGACTGATCAGTATACCCTCCCTATTCCGAGATTCTTCAAAAGATTGTATAACTCGTGTCAAATCCTCATCGGACCTTAAAGGAATAATGCTTTTAAAACATATACAGAGTATACAGACAGACAGATCCCCATTATGTGAAGATATCTTTGGTTCGAGGAGTGAACGCCATAAAAATTTCGATTTTAGCATAATGGGGAAATAACACTGATTGACATTTTTGGCGAGTATCTATTTGACGAGATACTACAACTCTCCATATATATATAAAATTCTAATTATAGACACTTACATTTCTATGGTAGTCCCTTGCGTCGGGTTGTAAGGAGCGTCACTGCAAATATCTTCTACGGTTTGCGTTGAAAATAATAATCGCCACAATCATCGCATTGAAAAGACTAATTGTGGTTAATGCTGCAGTATCACGTTCTTCATACAAGTCTGGGGAGACGTACAGGTCCATGGTGGAGGATGTGTGACACTGCTGACTGATCAGTATATCATCCATATTCCGAGGTTCTTCAAAAGATTGTATAACACGTGTCAAATCCTCATCGGACCTTAAAGGAATAATGCTTTTAAAACATATACAGAGTATACAGACAGATCCCCATTATGTGAAGATATCTTTGGTTCGATTACCAATTTCGATTTTAGCATGATGGGGAAATAACATTGATTGACATTTTTGACTAGTATCTATTTGACGAAATACTACAACTCTCCATATATATATAAAATCGAATTATGGACACTTACATTTCTATGGTAGTCCCTTGCGTCGGATTGTAAGGAGCGTCACTGCAAATATCTTCTACGGTTTGCGTCGAAAATAATTCGCCACAATCAATCGCATTGAAAAGACTAATTGCGGTTAATGCTGCAGTATCACTTTCTTCATACAAATCTGGGGAGACGTACAGGTCCATGGTTGAGGAATGATTATTCACTGATGCGAAAATAGCTACTGTTACTCCCAACTGAAAATATCCCCTTTTATATGCACATTCGCCAAGCTCCGCCCAAAAGACCAGATGTTCGTCGTGATTGGCTGCCGATGTAGCTGGGTGGAGCTATGACGTGTACCATTCCGCTATAACGGGTACGGACGAGTAATTGCATCTTTATATTTTCACTAATAGAATTAATGCTCTTATTCTCCTTTGAAAATTATTTGGTGATTCGTATAGAACTTTTGATATTGATTCCAAATATGGTTTCAGAAGTTTTCTATCACCCATAGTTTTCGAGAAAATAATATTTCCATTTACTCAATTTCCCGCATCATTAGTCACTAATGTAATCGAGAGGGTATAAAGAAATATATCATAATTATATTTTAAAAATAACATTCGGTTTCAACGTTAAACTGTAGGTCTAAGGTGGTCATTACACATAATAAAATAAAGTGGTTGGCAGATAAATGGGCACCCTACGTGTCCTAGTGGTTAAGACGCGGGGCTGTTGATGGTTCGGAAACTGTAGGTCTAAGGTGGTCATTACACATAATAAAAGAAAGTGGTTGGCAGATAAATGGGTACCCTACGTGTCCTAGTGGTTAAGACGCTGGGCTGTTGATGGTTCCACGTTAAACTGTAGGTCTAAGGTGGTCATTACACATAATAAAAGAAAGTGGTTGGCAGATAAATGGGTGCCCTACGTGTCCTAGTGGTTAAGACGCTGGGGCTGTTGATGGTTCCACGTTAAACTGTAGGTCTAAGGTGGTCATTACACATAATAAAAGAAAGTGGTTGGCAGATAAATGGGCACCCTACGTGTCCTAGTGGTTAAGACGCGGGCTGTTGATGGTTCCACGTTAAACTGTAGGTCTAAGGTGGAGTGGAAAGCTTGACCTTCGTCAGAATGAACAATTCGGGCGGAAGCTAACCAAAGGTTATCCAAAGGGTATATATATATATATATATATATATATATGGGATGAAATTCACAATAAAACGTGAAATGAATGAATGCTGAAAACAAGGAGTGAGGCGAGGTTTTGTTTGATTTGACTCGTAGAAAGGTAAAATATGGCCGACCGAGTTGGGCAGATTCTCGGAAATCCTTTCCTCTATCGGATTATGTTTTGGGTATTTCCAACTTTCTTCGTTTCTTTAAATTTCGTTTTTCAATTTTCTTCGCAGGGAATTGAAAAACGAAATTTAAAGAAACGAAGAAAGTTGGAAATATTTTAGAGATCTGGTTTTAAAGCTTTTGTTAATGAAGAATATTAAATATACTCGTATTTATAGTAAATATTGATGTAGTCTTATGATAATACAATAACTAAAATTTTAGTTATCTCATTCACATGAATTGGAACTCTTTATTCACGTTTGCTATTATTTATTGATTGGTGCATAATTAGTTGGGTATCCCTTATAAAAATCATTTCTGTCTAACGATTTATTTATTGGGTAACTTTACTAATTCTATTAACGCGTAAATCTTTCTGAAACATGAAATCATTGTTCAAAGGCTTTATTTGCTGGATCTATTTAAACTCCTTCGCGTGCAGTTTAGGTAATTACATTTATTCAAGTAGAGTTTGCAACCTCTCCTTTCTTCAAGCGAATACTGCAACGTTATACACTATCGGATTATGTTTTGGGTATTTCCAACTTTCTTCGTTTCTTTAAATTTCGTTTTTCAATTTTCTTCGCAGGGATGAAGCTCATGTGTTTCGAATTGTATCGCGGAATCATGAAAATATTTTAGAGATCTGGTTTTAAAGCTTTTGTTAATGAAGAATATTAAATATACTCGTATTTATAGTAAATATTGATGTAGTCTTATGATAATACAATAACTAAAATTTTAGTTATCTCATTCACATGAATTGGAACTCTTTATTCACGTTTGCTATTATATTGATTGGTGCATAATTAGTTGGGTATCCCTTATAAAAATCATTTCTGTCTAACGATTTATTTATTGGGTAACTTTACTAATTCTATTAACGCGTAAATCTTTCTGAAACATGAAATCATTGTTCAAAGGCTTTATTTGCTGGATCTATTTAAACTCCTTCGCGTGCAGTTTAGGTAATTACATTTATTCAAGTAGAGTTTGCAACCTCTCCTTTCTTCAAGCGAATACTGCAACGTTATACTATCGGATTATGTTTTGGTATTTCCAACTTTCTTCGTTTCTTTAAATTTCGTTTTTCAATTTCTTTCCAGGGATGAAGCTCATGTGTCGAATTGTATCGCGGAATCATGAAAATATTTAGAGATCTGGTTTAAAGCTTTTGTTAATGAAGAATATTAAATATACTCGTATTTATAGTAAATATTGATGTAGTCTTATGATAATACAATAACTAAAATTTTAGTTATCTCATTCACATGAATTGGAACTCTTTATTCACGTTTGCTATTATTTATTGATTGGTGCATAATTAGTTGGGTATCCCTTATAAAAATCATTTCTGTCTAACGATTTATTTATTGGGTAACTTTACTAATTCTATTAACGCGTAAATCTTTCTGAAACATGAAAATTCGATAAGTTCAACTTCAAGGAAGCTCAAGTTAATGTTATATTTTGCATATAATCCACTATATACATCTATTGTAAACACTATATACATCTATATTTCAATTAAGTGGGTAATTATTTAATTCATCTACCATAGAAAACAGAATTATATATATATATTTATATATATATATATATATATATATATATATATATATATATATATATATATAATTCTGTTTTCTATGGTTGGTTGAATTATGGATAACTACGTTATTTGTTTCGATAAGTTCAACTTCAAGGAAGCTCAAGTTAATGTTATATTTTGCATATAATCCACTATATACATCTATTGTAAAACACTATATACATCTATATTTCAATTAAGTGTGTAATTATTTAATTCATCTACCATATTGTACACAATGCTTATTAGAATACATGGTGCGATCTGGCAACTCAGCACCCCAATACAAGGCGTGATCTGGCAACTCAGCCAGAATAGAGGCTTATAAAAGATCGAGAAGCTGGTGAAGACTCATTCCCAGCTCGGCTCCAGCCGAGCAAGGACCTCTGGTCCTTCTTTTTTTGGCCCTTTGGTAAACCCCTTAGTGGACTCTTAGGTTAGGAAAACGAAAATAATATGCCTTGCTATCAATGGCAACTACTCTCTCTCTCCTTCAGCTCTCTCTCTCTCCTACAGGCGTCTCTCTCCCTCCCCTACAGGCGTCTCTCTCCCTCCTTCAGCTCTCTCTCCCTCCTTCAGCTCTCTCTCTCTTGCATGTGTAACTACTGCATGTGTACCTCCTGCATGTGTGCGTATGTGTGTGTACCTCCTGCATGTGTACCTCCTGCATGTGTACCTCCTGCATGTGTACCTCTCCCCCCTTGGCTGATTAGACGTATATAATAATAATGTATGCAATAATACTGCTAAAAAGAGGTATCTGACAACCATTTACAGCTAACTGGCTGATTAGAAGTCTATAATAATGTATACAATGGTATCGCGGTATCTGGCAACTCAAGCCATTTACGCCAACTGGCTGATTAGGAGCCTATAAAACAACGCCAACTCGGCTGAAGTCTTAATGTGCACTTGGCTCCTGCCAGGTGAACACCTCTCCTCCTTTCTCTCCTCCTCTCTCTCTTGGGGGATAACGCCGCCTCCAAGTTTCCCCCCCACCCCCCTTTGCAACAACCCCCTTTGCAACAATCCCCACCCCCTTGCAACATTACATAATAACCTGCAACATTCTTGCACTCTCCCCTTTTGCGGCTATACTACTGATGGTCTCTCGGCTGCCTCCATATCATGGGTATAGCGAACGGCATCGACTTTTCCCTTTGGTTCAACCAGTCACGTAATCCATTCGAACAAGCGGTACAGATAACATGTGGCGCCCACGCCTTATCTTGGTTGCCTAATGGACAGCCGAAGTATAACCGGTAAGTTTTCCAAAGATTCATTGTACGCCGTTGTGATTTAGTCGCAACGTAACAGAAATTGTCGGGGTGATTTTTACACTTTCGAGGCATGATGATCGATGCGTGGGTTGATGTAAATCATGTAAAAAAATAAAATGTGTAAGTGGGCGACACAAAACAAAACAAAACACAACTAGACATGTGACTGTTACACGAAAGAATAAAAGGGTGTACATGTGCAACGTTTGAAAATTTGTGGCCAGCAACTGCCCCACTACAACTTACACATGTCACTATACACAGAGACATAGACACAATAGGACCATGAGACACATACAGAAGTATAATATTAACATATCACAGTACAACGTAGATGGCCTCACAAACAAAATCATACAGCTTAGGGAATTCGTACACAAACAAAACATTCACGTAGCACGTATACAAAAAACAAAACTAAAACGCGCACACAAAACACCCACCATCCCGGACTTCACGGCGATCCGTCAAGATCGTACTGGGGGTCACGGGGGTGGACTCATCACTTACATATGTAAAAGCATTAGCTACACTGATGCCACCCAAAACATTACAAATACAATCCAAGCAGATAACACGATAGAAATACAGGCAGTTAACATTAAAACATGCGCAAAACACAACACCACACTAATCAACATTTACATCCCACCAGATAGTTCACCTCAGGTGCCAGCCAATTACAGTCCATAGTTACACAATCTGGCCTCTCTCACTAATGTCATTTTAGGAGGAGACTTCAACGCTAAAGACACTAGTTTGTACCTGCACAACCAAAGCAACACCAGAGGCGCCAACATAGCCACACAGCTAAACAGCCTCTTCATTCTTAACAATACAGAAGAACATACACACATACCACATCAAGCAGGATACTCAAACTCCTCCTCAGACATAACGTTCTGTTCCCCCTCACTAGCAACACACACACACACACACACACACACTGGAGAACCGAAAAACAACTGTCATCAGACCACCTGCCCATCATCATTACAACATGTTCTACACTCTGCCCCACCAGCCTTAGGCATACTTACAGAAATTACAAGAAAGCCGATTGGGAACAGTTCAAAATACAGACTGAAGAACAATTCACCACATTAAACAGCACACCCATCATAAACATCAATACAACACTCAAGACATTTTAATCAGATCATCAATAATGCAAACAAATACATACCAAGGGCAAATTAGGAATACAACCCAAATACACTGAGAATAGCCCCCTCATAAGGCAACGTAACAACCTCAACAGACACACAACACCACACACAGAAGCAATAAAACAGCAGATACAACAGCTCAACACAGAAATAAACAACAAACTCAAAGAAAAAACAAACAGAAACATTTAGGGAATTCATAACAACACTAAACCACGTCACAGATACATCCAGGCTATACAAGACTATAAACAGCATTACCACTCTACAGCGGCATTTACACCTCACACGGCTATCTGTCGAAGCCAAAATAAATATCCCAACATATACACAACAAGCTAACATTCTAGTTAATCACTACGCAAAGATAAGTCACTTAAACAGAGACAACAACCAGAAACACGCAGACAGACAAACAGCGACACAAGAAAACCTACAGACCATGACACGACCATTACCCCTCAATACAGACCAGACCCCAAAATCACAAAAACATTAAGAATTCGAGGCTACGGACCAGGCAACCTATCTAAAATACACCTAAACACTTGGCCCACAAGGAATACTAGCTTCACAAACATCAGCACATATTCATACCATCACTGTATTATTCCTGACATATGGAAACAAGGTAAAATTATTACACTACTCAAACCAAACAAAAATCTAACAGAACCAGCTTCCTATAGTCCCATTACTTTATTACTGTATGCACACTTTCCAAAGTAACAGAAAGACTAATCTTACAAATCACCAACCTACACATACCACTATCGCCTACTCAACATGGATTCAGACCTCACCACTCAACCACGACATTACTCACTAACCTCACGCAGCACATCATGGATGGCATCAACTCCAGACGACCAGCTCAACGTACACTATTAGCAACAATAGACATTAGTAAAGCATTTGATGCTATCCCACGCTTCCCTCTCATAAACAAAATACTCAACACAAACATGCACAATAGGGTGTCCCGTTAAACCCAAAGTTGGTCGGGTACAGCATTAACCGATATAATATCGTGAAGTGGGCTATTAAGAATGCTCAAACAAGTTTTTAAAGTCCTATCTAAAAAAATCATGCATCCCCAGGGGTTTACATTTTACACCCCCGATTCAGACCAAAAAATTGGCATTTTGACCTTTAAAACACCCATTAAAGCTAGAAATTACATACAGGGTGTCCCAAAAGTCCCTATCTACTTTGTTGAAATAGGCTGAATTTCAAACGAATGTTTTAATGACATGATTGCATGCACCTTTCTAGACAAATGCATGCATTAGATTTCTATTTTAATTATTTTTAAATTTTTAAATTTTTAATTAATTTTAGAACCTCAACTTCTTGAAGATGGCATTCTTGACAATGTAGTTTTTCGGCAGGATGGGGCATCATGTCATTATGTCAGAATTGTTCAGACGTACCTAAAAACGAGCGTTTTCCAAATCGTTGGGTTTGATGTTGGGGAAATAGGCCCTGGGCAGCGCGATCTCCGGATTTGACCCCATTGGATTTCTTTGCTTGGGGTTTCATTAAATCAGAGGTCTACCGCAGAAATATTCGAGATTTACCAGATCTGCGAGATCGCATTAGGCAAGCAGTTGAGAAAATAACCCCTGAAATGCTCGGAAATGTGTTCCGCAATGCAGCTGACCGCTTTGAGATTTGCAGAGATGCAGATGGAGCACATGTGGAAACTACTGATTAAAGAATTTAATGGTGTAATACTTGTAATTTGTATAGAAATACATCTGTATTCAGGTCAGTGTGATATTTATTTGAAATTCAGCCTATTTCAACAAAATAGATAGGGACTTTTGGGACACCCTGTACACATTTTTTCCAATCTGTTAGTAGGAAGCCCCAGAACCACGTGAAGGCCAATTGGAAACTCTGGAGTTTTTTTTATAGTTTTTTTAGTTTTTTTTTTAAGTTTTTAAAAATTTTTTTACTTTTGTATTTTTAATTTTTTTTTTAATATTTTTTATGAAAAATTGCATAAATCCCTTTTTTAATAAAAAATTGCATTAATCACCCTTTTAAACTAGTAATTTACCTAGTAATTATGAAGATTCTTTATCCTGATTTCATTTAAATTTTTTCTATGAAGTTCTGTGGTTTGAATTTTAGCTTGGAGCTGAGCTTCATCTTTAACTGTAGGAGCCAGATCAGTTATAAGCTTAATAGCCCTTTCAGCACAATCATTGACAACCTTCAAATTACTCACAAACTCTTCCATTTCATTATAGTTTGGATCTGAGCACCATTCTCCCACTGGCTTTGACAACCAACAACTTTCTAAATTCATGATTTTAAAGATTTTCCATGAATTAGGTCCTATCAAATCCACTATATGTATATCTGGGTGTAGTTCTGGAACTTCTGGCTTTCATATAATAATTTCATCTGGAACTTCAGTTCCTAATAAACGAGCTGCGATACTTGCGTTTATATTCTCATCTAAAGTTTTACTAAAAAGAGATAAAACTACAAGTTCCTGACTTAAATACCACTTGTGTCTTAAGAATGCATCTACTGCAGCAATAGAAACTTCTGGATCTACTTCCTGCCAGACATTAACTAATTGCTTATAAAATCGCAGGTCATTGAGTGGTGCTTCTGCAGCTAATGGGGTCTTAGGCCAATAAGGGCCATAAACTAAAGATGTAAACTTGACAAATCTTCCAAATGATTCTTTTACTTCTGGTTCATAGTTAAGCTGATCTCTAAATAAGACAAGTTTATTTGAATACAGCTGAGGTGGCCATGAATCTAGCTCGATGGCATGCTCCTGGTTTACGAAGATGTATCTTTGAAGGCCTGTGCCCCAACAATAAACAGTTTAATTCTAAATATTCTAAGTAATCATCTCTGAAATAATTTTTGTTCTCTAATAAAGAATTCTAAATTATATTTGCACTTTCTTTAATATCTATCAACAAAGGCTCAGTTATATTTATTTCTTTAGTTTGGGATAATGTTATTTTGGACCAGCTTTTCGAAAATTCTTCAAATATGGGATAATCGGGACCAGTGCTTTTTCCAAAGATGCATTGCCAAACAGATTTTACAATAAGTTCGCCAATGTGGTGACGGCATGCTAACTATAATAATGGTCTATTCAGATTTCTTTCTATATAAATGCAAGCTCCTTTGTTAATACCTGTATTTGAGGCCGTTGTGTCAAATGACATACTTCTCACCTTTCCTGTGACCTGCCAATCTGTAAGGAGCTTGAATGTAGCTTCAGATATTTGTTCACCAGTAGCATTTTCAATAATAGGTATCCCCAAAATTTTATCAATATCAGGAGATCCAGTAGCAGCACCAGCAAGCCTTTCTAAGCCTAAAATCTGTTTTGAATCCCAATGGACAACAAAATGTTTTATATTGGTATTTTGAAATAATTCTTTGACTTCATTTCCAGTTTTTACCCTATTTTCTTGTGTTGCTGTATGAGTAGATATTTTTGAAACTGCATAATCGTTTAGGTCTCCACCGCCGGCTCTAATTAAAGCAGAAATTATTAATGTAGCTATTCTAACAGATACATTTCCTGTCTATAGAACTGGCTACAATAGACTCTTTAAGTACATTTCTAGGTACGTAGATAGGCTTTTGTTCTTTAGTTGTTTTTAGTCTTTTATTGAGGTAATCATAATCATTAGAACTATCTCCCGCACATTCTAATTCCTCTATTTTCACTGTAGATGGTTTGCTTATTCTCTCTTGTTCTTTCTGACGTAAATGTTCATTGGTTGCTAGTCTTTTTATTTTATTTTTTATTCTTGGCTCTGAAATCTTATCTCTTGAACCCAGTGTAACTTTATATCCCTTTCTCAGCATCTTTAAAAACTCCAGATCTTCCTCAACTTCAGCTTTCCCTAGCTTTTCTGAAAGAACTTTTTCAGGAAATGGGTGAACAACATCAAATATTGTTTCAAGTTTTTCGTAAAATTTGTTTACTGAACTTAGGTGCTCTTCAGTTTTTCTATATTTATGTTTTGTTAGAATATACCATTCCTGGTGCAACTTAAGTTTTTTAATGGCATATTGTCTGCTACTAGTAGGTAAATTGCATTTATTCCAAAAGGAGAACACATGGTCTATTACCATGCCAGTTTGATGACTTACAAGTTTTCCTTCAACAAGGGACTGATTATAATGAGGATTGCAAGCTTTAGTATGATGGAAATATTTGAGTACTTGCTTGTTGGTTGGAACAGCTGTAGTCGTTATGGAGGCTATAGGTTGACCTAGAAAGGGAATTTCTGTTTTGCTTCTAGTTAATGGTTTGCTTAGAGCCATTTTATCAATTTAAATAGGTGTTATGGTACCTAGATTTGGAAATTCCTGAAAAAAAGTTAGATTAGTTAGTAAAAATAGCATATTTTACTCGAAAATGCCAAAAAATGCCAATTTTTTGGTCTGAATCAGGGATGTAAAATGTAAACCGATGGGGATGCATGAATTTTTTAGCAAAGGTGGGCAGTTGCGCCGCAAAAACTTGCGGCGCAACATTTTTGGTTGCGCTTGCGCTTGCGCCGCACATTTTTACAGAGAGTTGCGGAATTGTTTGCGGCGCAACTTATATATGCAGTTTCAAGATTAGCGCGCAACGCGCAACATTTAATATTACTTCTCTGTAAAAATAACCCAAGCGAATGTAACTTAAATATTTTTATCTGGCAACACTGCACTTCAATTGTTTACATTCAGTCACATTCTCAATGCGCCAGTATCACCCACCTTGGTCCTCTGCCTCTCCAGTCTCAACAGGCACAAGCACAACGAAGAGTTGGTCGTCTGCCTCCCTCTGACAGAGGCCTTGACTGAGGGGTTGATGGGCAGGTTTGGCCATGTCTTTACAGACATGGACTGCCTCTTAGCTACTGCCTTCAACCCGCAGTTTAAGCTGTCAAGATGGCCAGAGCTGGTGCCAGGAAGAGACCCGGAGGAGTTGAGGAGGACGGTCACCAGCAAAGTTGTGTCGTTGGTGGACAGGGCCAGGAAGGATGAAGAGTTCAGCAGCAGCAGCAGTGATGCGGAAGCGGCAGACAAAGGGGACTTCCTCGAGCAGCTGTACGACACAGGAGTAATCAGCAAACAGAAGAAGGAGAGCACAATGCTGGTGAACAGTTTTCCTGGACCAGAGGCCGGAGAAAAATATCGCGAGGAACGTGTTCACTTGCAAGGAACTGACAGACCTCTTTGTGCAGTATAACACACCCATTCCCTCAGTGCGGCTGTAGAACGTCTGTTCTCTTTGGGAAGGATGTTTTGAAGCCAAAACGGGCTGGACTCTCCGATCCACACTTTGAGATGCTGGTGTTCATGAAGAGGAACCTGGCTCCTATGTAGTGATTTTTTTGCATTTATTATATATTGTATAAATATTGATATTATCTTTTTCTGTATCAGATATATTTTGTTTAACGTAAAAAGGCTTTTATTTTAATATTATTTTATTTTTTTCAAAAGTTGCGCGTTGCGGTTGCGCTTGCGGGCCAACTTTTTGAAAAGGGTTGCGCTTGCGCGTGCGGCGCAACTATTTCAGCAGAGTTGCGGTTGCGGCTGCGGCGCTACAAAAATCGTTGCGCGTGCCCACCACTGTTTTTTAGATAGGACTTTTAAAACTTGTATGGGCATTCAAAGTAACCCACTACATGATATTATATTGGTTAATGCTGTACCCAACCAACTTTGGGTTTAACGGGACAACCTAATGCACAATAACACCAAAAGGTGGCTGAGCAACTATCTTTCAGGAAGATACTCACATGTCACATTTAATGGCAAGTCATCCAAAAACAAGCTTTTTCCGAACGGGGTCCCTCAAGGCTCTGTTCTCTCATCAACACTGTTCAACTTATACATGCATGACATTCCAACACCCATAGATAACAAGCTTACCTTATCATCATATGCAGATGCCATCACTCTAACATCTACCCACAACAACATCGACACCGCTACAAATAACCTACAAACATACATAAACAGTATACAAGACTGGCTCACACACATCATTATCTTTTGCAAACCACATTCAGGACATTAAAAACAAATGTACGTCAAGACTTAATTAACACGCTTAGGGTACTAACAGGCACAAACTTTGGACACCAGCAGGAAACAACATCACTCACATACAAACAATATATTCGTTCAGTTATGGACTATGCTAGCCCATGCTGGGCACCCATTATCTCAAACACACACATAAACCCCTTACAGACAATACAAAACAACGCAATTCGTATCATTACAGGATGTACTCAAACAACACCAATAGAACACCTGCACCCAGAAACAAAAATACTGAAAGTTAGGGAACATTTAGACATGAGGGGAACACAATTCATGGCAGCAGCGACAACTAACCCACAACACCCTTGCTACTACATGTACAATCATGCACCGACACCTCGCACCATTAAGGTAACATCAGAGAGACATTATAACCAAATACTCCATTCCATACCACGCCCCACATACATCACACAGTACAGAAAATACATACACACACACCTAACCCACAAAACACTGACACGACTCGGTCCGAATGCGGTCGTAGGTGCGAAGCCGCCACCCATTGACAGGTCAGAGACCAGCCTGAGCAAATCGGATAGAGTTAACTTAGCACGATTCCTATGTGGACATCACCCCAACTTACAGACATATAAACACAGACTAGACAACTCCACAGACGACACCTGCCACCTGTGCCAGGACACACCACAAACAATTGAACACATTATGACAGACTGTACCCCTCTAGCACAACATAGAACACAACACAACATCACTAGTGCGCTGAACCTCTGGTCCACTCCGGAGGGGGCGATCGGTTACCTGCGTGCCGCCGGCTTGCTCGATCAGGGTGGGCTGATCGGCTAACCAACAACAACAACAACCTAAACTACCACAAGACAACCTGCGAAAGCCTAAGTTGAAACGACAAAATGTCATACATGAGGGTACAGAAACGGTAAAGCAAAAACCTACATCTAAGCTGCAACGAAAAAATACTCCGCTACATGTATAAATGACGCATATTATACAGGGTGTCCCATAAGTCCGGCATCATAGGAAAAATAATAAAAAAAGGCAAAACAAAAGCTTTTATTTACAGAACGTCCTCAGTATGTCCACCATTGTTTTCAATACACAAATTCAGACGTGATACCCAGTCAGCAAGTACACGGTGAATGATGTCAGGAGTAATGGTGTTAAATGCCCCAATAATGCGCTGCCGCAATTGTTCAACACTCCTAATTTTCTCTTTTTATACCAGCGCTTTCAAGTGGCCCCAGAGATAAAAAATCTAGTGGCGTGCGATCCGGGGTTTTAGCTGGCCATTCCACAGGCCCGCGACGTCCTATCCAATCACCAGGGAATTGTTGGTACAGGTATTCCCTTACTTGGGTGCTGTAATGTGCAGGAGCGCCGTCTTGCTGGAACCATGTTGGGAAATTTCCTTCTTCGTTCAAGACACTGAGAAATGCTTCTTCCTTGAGCATATGTAGGTAGGTGCCTCCACTGACATGTTCATCGAAAAAGAGGGGGCCTATGATGCGATCCTTCCAAATGCCACACCATACCATCGCCCGAGATGCACCTTGTTCCTTTGAAGAGGTATACTAGTGAGGGTTGTTTTGAAACCAGTAGCGGGTGTTCTGTCGATTCCTCACCATTTCCATAAAAAACGGCCTCGTCACTGAACAGAATGGTGGACGGGAAATTGGCATCCCAAGCATATTGTTCCGTAGCCCATTCACAAAATTCCATTCGCCGGTCGGGATCATCTTCGCTTAATTTCTGTAGGATCTGAAGTTTATATGGATGCCATTTGTGAGCCTGAAGAATGCGATGGATGCTACTTTTCGACACTCCTGTCTCGGCATACATCGCCGAAGAGACTTATTGGGACTTCTGTTAAATGAGCCAGATAGCGGTCGCTGTATCATCGTCAGTGGACCTCCATGAAGGTCCACTGCGTGGTTTATCTTCTATGGATCCTGTTTCCTTAAACTTTGCAACAAGTCTGCTAACACAACTCTGTGTTTATTGGCTCGCGGTCTGGATGCAGTCTGTTAAATTCAGCAGCGGCCTCTCTTTGACTCTGATTTCCTATGAGTAGAATTCTCTGGATTCGTTCTTCCTTGCTCACAGACATTATGGCCTGTAGAAAGAGAAAAATATGAATTATGGTTTGTAGAAATAGAAAAATATGAATTTCTCCTATGATGCCGGACTTATGGGACACCCTGTATATTGTGTATATATAGTATTTATATAGTTATATGCATATTATATTATTACATATAGTATTTTATTTATATATATATATATATATATAATATATATATATATATATACACAAATTCAGAATGGTTCCCTGAGACAATTATATGTTAAACACAGACCGTGCATGGAACAAGGAACTCTTCTGGGAAATTAAATCCACTATAGTCGAATAAGTAATGGTAAATGACAAATACCATAGTTTTTCTTTTTCATGATTTTAGCCCGACGTGGGCAATGGGTCTCTCGCAAAGAGATCCCATAAATATAGCTTCCCTCACCAGCTATCTGCAAAGCAGACAGGATCCAGCTTTGGGACATGGATCTAGGGTTTAAAGCAAGCCTAGATCCCTACCTTCAGAACCTCTATATAAGTAAAAGACTCGTTGCATTCACGTCGGGTGGAATAAATCAAAGAAAAAGGGGGTAACTATTGTATTTTTAGCCAAAAAAAAAAACCAAAACTTAAACCTCAACCGGGACATTGAGCGTCCACTTTTCAAGGCACATAACACGTCCGTTTAATATACACAAATTCAGAATGGTTCCCTGAGACAATTATATGTTAAACACAGACCGTGCATGGAACAAGGAACTCTTCTGGGAAAATTAAATCCACTATAGTCCGAATAAGTAATGGTAAATGACAAATACCATAGTTTTTTCTTTTTCATGATTTTAGCCCGACGTGGGCAACGGGTCTCTCGCAAAGAGATCCCATAAATATAGCTTCCCTCACCAGCTATCTGCAAAGCAGACGAGTCTTTTACTTATATAGAGGTTCTGAAGGTAGGGATCTAGGCTTGCTTTAAACCCTAGATCCATGTCCCAAAGCTGGATCCTGTCTGCTTTGCAGATAGCTGGTGAGGGAAGCTATATTTATGGGATCTCTTTGCGAGAGACCCGTTGCCCACGTCGGGCTAAAATCATGAAAAAGAAAAACTATGGTATTTGTCATTTACCATTACTTATTCGGACTATAGTGGATTTAATTTTCCCAGAAGAGTTCCTTGTTCCATGCACGGTCTGTGTTTAACATATAATTGTCTCAGGGAACCATTCTGAATTTGTGTATATTAAACGGACGTGTTATGTGCCTTGAAAAGTGGACGCTCAATGTCCCGGTTGAGGTTTAAGTTTTTTTTTTTTTTTTGGCTAAAAATACAATAGTTACCCCCTTTTTCTTTGATTTATTCCACCCGACGTGAATGCAACGAGTCTTTTACTTATATAGAGGTTCTGAAGGTAGGGATCTAGGCTTGCTTTAAACCCTAGATCCATGTCCCAAAGCTGGATCCTGTCTGCTTTGCAGATAGCTGGTGAGGGAAGCTATATTTATGGGATCTCTTTGCGAGAGACCCGTTGCCCACGTCGGGCTAAAATCATGAAAAAGAAAAACTATGGTATTTGTCATTTACCATTACTTATTCGGACTATAGTGGATTTAATTTTCCAGAAGAGTTCCTTGTTCCATGCACGGTCTGTGTTTAACATATAATTGTCTCAGGGAACCATTCTGAATTTGTGTATATTAAACGGACGTGTTATGTGCCTTGAAAAGTGGACGCTCAATGTCCCGGTTGAGGTTTAAGTTTTGGTTTTTTTTTTTGGCTAAAAATACAATAGTTACCCCCTTTTTCTTTGATTTATTCCACCCGACGTGAATGCAACGAGTCTTTTACTTATATAGAGGTTCTGAAGGTAGGGATCTAGGCTTGCTTTAAACCCTAGATCCATGTCCCAAAGCTGGATCCTGTCTGCTTTGCAGATAGCTGGTGAGGGAAGCTATATTTATGGGATCTCTTTGCGAGAGACCCGTTGCCCACGTCGGGCTAAAATCATGAAAAAGAAAAACTATGGTATTTGTCATTTACCATTACTTATTCGGACTATAGTGGATTTAATTTTCCCAGAAGAGTTCCTTGTTCCATGCACGGTCTGTGTTTAACAATATATATATATATATATATATATATATATATATATATATATATAATTTATTATATATATTATGATCGGTCTCATCTCGAAAACTGGACGTGCTTGAGGAAAACCGAAAACAGATTTGGAATCAGCGTCCCAACAGCTATCTAGCCCACCCATAATTATATCTGATGAAAAATACTTGTTGGCCAGTGTAATTAATTAATCACTGTGGCTAAAACTCGTAAATACTATATTGAAAGAATATACCATAGCATCACTATTATTGGTAAGTACAAATGTAGTATACAATGTACATTGTACATTGTACATAGCATGATTGCTTAACCACTGTATATGGCTTTTTTTTGTGAATTGATCAATGTTGTAGTTCGTTATAAAGTGACCAAGGGTTGTTGTTACGTTATAAAAACCTAAAATATGTTAACAATGTGGGGAATCGAAAATCTATAATTTTTTTTATAGACCAGCATCCGCATCCGCGGATGTCAAATTTAAAGATCCGCATCGGGGGATGCGTAAAATCTGACATCCGTTACATCATTAATGTAAAATTTTGAACATCCTTACTAAATTCTTGAAAATGTTTGAATTTTGATGCATCAAAAGAAGCATAAATGTTCAGACATAATAAACCTGCGTGTTATATATTTATAAAAAGAAAATAATAAGTAAATACATCAACATCCTACAAAAATATAGATAATGATATTTATTAATTAAGACTTCAACACAAGTCAATAACTCATAGGACTTACGGTACGCACGAATACATCGCAGGGGTACGCAATCATATACTCTTTAAACATTTCACGAATTCGTGAATTCAATGTCTCTTTTCACGAATAAAATAATTGGGATTTATAGATTAACTATTTGGGAAACCTTTATCTAAAATTCGAAACGGATCATATTATTCGTGTACTTTCAGTCGTCCAAAAACTATAACGCATGTGAAAATCTCCATGAGCTAGCTAGTGCGTATTAGCCTACAATCAAGTCTTTCTTAATTTGGACTCGGGTTGGTGGATATTAAGACGCTTCTAGGTCTTCCATGGTAGAGTGGGTACCTGTAGGTTATCTTCCCCAGAGCTGGGCACTTGCGGTTTTTTTGCGGTACTGCGGTACTGCGGTACTACCGTGTTGGTCGGTACCGCGGAAAGTACCGCGGGAAATTTGAATGCGGTAGCGGTACTGCTGTACTTTCAGCGATCCTTTGCGGTACTGCGTTATGCGGTACCGGTTTGGTAGTGCGGTAGTAGTACCGCAGTACCGCAGTACCGCAAAAAAACGCGCAAAAAAACGCAAGTGCCCAGCTCTGATCTTCCCCCCCTACCAATTTTGACAGAATATTTTCGTTAAAACTAACGAAAATATCACGACTTAACCTAACCAATTATCAAGGGCGTACAGTTGATCTATTATTAATTATAATACTGTTTGTTTCTGGAATAGTATTTACTATTTACTAATAGATCAACTGTACGCCCTTGATAATTGGTTAGGTTAAGTCGTGATAGTTTCGTTAGTTTTAACGAAAATATTCTGTCAAAAGTGGTGGGGGGAAGATAACCTACAAGTACCGTAGACGTAGAGTGCTTACTGGCGTTTTATAGGTTTTCAACCTTAAAACCTTAAAATCTTTCAGTTTTAAAACAAATCAAGACACCGAACCAAAAATGTTTAAAGTGAGGCGCCATCTATTGGACGAAATTTCAATTAAATTCTTAATCGGTGAACTTTGACTTACAGTGTTTATACGCTAATCTATAACACCCTTTTATAAGATAATTACGAGTTAACACTAAATATAATATGAATTTTCGCTCTTACACGCCCAAAGGATGGTACAAGGGTATGGGAAGCGTCTCCTTGAGATAATCATAGCAGACAAGAAACCACTGTGACTCTGAGGTAATGCAGTTAAGCCTTACCAGCAATAGTAGCAATATCATCCTTCCCTGATTTCTACGAAAAGTTATTGGTTTAAAACTGTGAAAGAACGGTTTTAATATACAATATTTATTAGGTATTAAATAATGAAAAATTAGAAATGTATAAGTATGCGCATACAGGTATATGCGGAATAAAAACCCCAATCTGTTACCTTTCTCAAGAAGAAACCCCAATAATATAATATAACTTACATTCATTATAAAATAACAGATAAATACAAAATACAAATAGGGACATTATTTGGGAAAATATATATATATATATATATATATATATCACATGTTTGTTAAACCTTATGCACGCAATAAAATGGAAGAATTACCCAACTGACAAAAAACTTGTTTTTTATTCGCTTTTCCGATGTCAGGTTTAGATGGAAAACCAGTTATCCGGTTATGATACAGTCCAAGGCGCTCCAGGAAACAAGATGGACTGCCAGACAATTGTTTTGAAAATTTCGAATAAGTTTGACATGTTTTATAGCCCCACAGGGCACATTACCCATCTTTCTTATTTAAGTTTCGTAAAGGAAAGTTGTTCCAAGGATTATCCAGTGCCACAGAGCAGAACAGTGCCACATAAGGCCGAGGATCTGTATGCTTTGTGAATTGTATATCTATTGTATCGCCACTATATTTGCAGAAAAGAATAATTTTTTCAAACGGCACCAAAATTTGTAATTATTATTACTATTAGAATATATACTGAGTATATAAAGGTGATTTTTTTATTCGAAAACCATGAAACCATAAAAACTATTATCAAAGGTTCTCGGAAAAATTTTATATATATATATATATATATATATAGAGAGAGAGAGAGAGAGAGAGAGATAGATTGCCGAGAAGGGTAAAGTGGAAAGAAAACTAATAATAATCATTAATTTCTGGGTCTTTTTCAAAACCGTGAAATTTATTTTGACAACTGCATGATGATGTACCTTTTCTGATAATACCTTTTAAGGTATCAACGAACAGACTCTTTTCTGTGTAAAAGCATTAATAAAGAAAATATGGAACCGAATTGATTTGATTCGTAGGCTAAGATTTTAACTCAATATATGATTAATATTAATTAAAATAATGAAGATTATTATTATTTAGAGTAATAAAAATAATAGATGGAGCTATTGAAGAATAGGGACCCCAGCCTTCTTTAGTTAGGCTTATAAGGCTAACTAGCGAAAATATCACGACCTAACCTAACCAATCGTTAGGTTAACTGTACGCCCTTGACGATTGGTTAGGTTAGGTCATGATATTTTCGTTAGTTAGCCTTACAAAGCTAACTAAAGAAGGCTGGGGTCCCTATTCTTCAATAGCTCCCAATAGATTAAGATTAAGATTAATAATAATAATAATAAATATGTGTATTAGAAATGGATTTAAGGTTGGCCAATTAAATAAAAAGAAAAGTTTCCCCAATAATCGCTTCTCTTCGATTTTATTGGCGGGGACCACCTGAGCTGATTCCCTTTCTTAATCATGGACACACAAATGCTCTCATACCACTCTTCCATTATCATACTGTAGATAGATAGATACGTAGATTGATTGACTGATAGATAGATACAGAGATATGTCGATTGATTGGCTGATAGATACAGAGATATGTCGATTGATTGGTTGATAGATAGATAGATACAGAGATAGGTAGACTGATTAACTGATAGGTAGCTACAGCAACAGATAACTTGAATGACTTATAGACAAATACAGAGATAGATTGATTGCAAGATGAATGGATGGATATATGATTATATCAGTAGACGGATATAGAATAAGACTGTATACACACACACACACACACACACACACGCATCTATCTCATATATATATATATATATATATATATATATATAATATATATATATATATATATATATATATATATTATATTAATATATATATATATATAACGGCAATAAATAATGTTCTCTACTTTGGGCTACTTACTTTCCATAATTGGACTATTGAGAAACGCGAGGCACTGGGGAAAGTAGTCCAAATGTAGCCCAAATTGTAAAGCACATGAAAAACGCATTGGGAGAGGGAGAGATGAATGACTTGTGGAGAACGTATGGAAATAGATGGACCGAAATTGCCTTAGAGAAGAATAGCAATGAAGAAATATTGTTCTTGTTTCTTCGGATTACAGGTAATAAAATTTATTTTTACTAAGAAACAAAGTTTTTGAAAAAACACACACATGCACTATATATATATATATATATATATAAAGTCCATACCACAAAGTTCGTAGCTTAGATAACATATGTCAGGACTGGTGAATAACTTGGATAACTTGGTTGGCTGAATTTTTAGTTATTTGCATTAGATTGCATTGAGCACGTCTTGTTACTTCCGAAGTCTCGAAGCACTGCAGTTAGCAAACATTGGCGAAACTGAGCATCTTGAGGGTAACTTATGTAGGAGTCTGAAAGATCTGTTATAAAGCAAATTTAGGGTTCTGCCAGAACCATTTTTATAATTCACCCAGTGTCGCTGCCCATATACTGTATATCAGCGTAGAAGGCACGGAAGCGAGTGTCTTTAGCTTCACTTGTACAGAATCGGAAGTTCCTCATAGTCATGATTGCTTCAGCACAGAGGCTTTGATACTGTTTTCTTACATCTGCGTCATCACTCAAGGAGCCGTTGATAATTTGACCCAAATAATTAAACTCTTGTTCTTCCTCTATTTGCTCACCTTTCACTTTGAAACTAACATCAGCTGACTAATTAGAGCTTTTAGGATGGAGCTGCATAACCTTATTTTTTATAACAATAAAAAGAATTTCATGGTTCTGCAAACATAATTCACAGATATTTAGAAGACAGTCCAGTCTTTTCACAGAAGTACTTATTACTACCATACCATTGGCATAGACTAAATCATTTATCCTCATGTTCTCTATACAACATCCAACTTTCGCCTCATTAGGTGAAGCAGTTAAACCATCAATATGCACATTAAACAGCAGATGAGAGAACAAGAAGACCTTGCCTCACTCCGGAGAGGAGCCAAAACACTCGGATGGAATGAGGAATCTCATCTGCCTCATCTAACCATAAAAGATTGGTGGATATACCGAAATTTCAATGTATTTAATATGTACAAAGGAACTTTCCTGTCCTCTAGTTTTTTAAATAAAATATTGTAGTTCACTCTATCACATGCCTTACTTATATCTAAGGAAAACTATAAATATTTTAATTACGGCCAATGAATTTAAAATACAATTTCTTTCAATACATAGATGCACAGCTCAGTTGAGTGGGACCTTTTAATAGATGTCCATAAATAATTATTTAATCGGCGTAACAAAAGTTTCTCTAGTAGTTTCGAGAAGCAGGAGACGACAACAATATATATATATATATATATATATTAGGGTAAAAAATAGGGCTTATATGATGCGTTTACTTGTTACTCAAATTATTAGAGTTTAAAAGTTGGTGTGTTGTTCCCCAGGGATCTGGCCTCTTCCCCAGTTCCTTCATACAACGACCTCGATCTTCTACGATGCAAACCACCTTTATGCGGACGATTTAGTCTTTAATAGTTCTTCTTTGATTCAGTCTGTGCACGGGAACACTTCTTTTGCTTCTACAAGAGTAAATATCACCAGTGACTCTGTATGTCGTTCTGTAGAAGCGGGCTAATGACAAGCGATCAATGTGACATAAAATCGACGAGTTACTGTGGGTTAGATTAGGTTAGGTAAGGTCAGCACAGGTTAGGTTAGGTTAAGTTTGTTTTCTAAAGCGTCGATGTTATATCCTTTCTGTGGAGGAACTGTATAGAGACATTTCGTTGACGGAGATTTTCACCAACACTAATAACCTAACGTAGACTAACCTAACTAACCCTTAAAAAAATATCGTTAGCCCATTCCGAGATCAGTATTTCTTTCAACAGACATTAGTTTTAAAAACAGTCTAATGTCCTGTGTCCTGCTCACCATAATATATAATATAGTATACAAAGTGTGCCACAAGTTAGTGCAGAATTAAATGTATATAGAAATTAATTAAATCCTACACTACATTATGGAACACCCTGTATATTTTAACGTGGATTATAATATATAATATAATGGACTATATTGGTTCATCGTTATTCTTTTTTAGGATTTTCTCGTTTACTGATCATGATCCTTTCAAAGTGACTTTGCTATTATATAGTTAACGGGTGACTTCCTCAAGGTTCAGTTCTTTCTCCATCGCACTCTCATCAAGGATATTTTTTTAAATGACGGAATAGCTCATTTTAAGGGCTGTTTTAACACACACACACACACACACACAAAGCATATTCAGATACACAACCGAACAAATTCGATTTATGAGATTTATGTGAATAATTGTCGCTACAACAACTTGAATTAACTATAATCAACCTAACACAATCTTGCCTAATGTAATCTGACGTAACCTAACTAAACCTAGCGGGGTACGTCGTAGCCAATGTCGTAACACCGCTTCCCGTTTCGCTTCCCATTGATGAGTGAAGTTAAGCGACATGGGGTCTGGGTAGTAATTGGATGGGAGACCGTCCTCCGCGTCCAGATTATGTAGTGACCCGTGGTTCGGATCCCACGTAAAGCTGTAGGTCCCCTCCGTCATATGACCTTAGATGTTGAGAAGGAGGTTAAACAAACCCAATAATTATTATAACTAAACCTAGCCAGACGCTTCCAAGAAACATGAGGTTCGGATGCATATTCTCATCAGGAGCAAAATGGATCTTTTGGTTATCGTTTCTTTTTAAAGATCACATTAACATGTGCATTGGTTCGAACTTTTAATATCTCTCTCTCTCTCTCATATATATATATATATATATATATATATATATATATATATATATATATATATATATAATCTTATCAACGAGAGCAGTTCCCAATAAAAAATTTTTACTTCCAGATTAAGGGAAAAGTCTTCCCGAGATTAATTTTTTTATTTAAATTTTCTTTTTTAAAATTGAGATCAATGAAAAGTGAAATATATCTCGAGACCTCTTTTATATTTCTTACAGTAATTATTTATATATAGAAATGTATATATAGATTTATAGGTCGGGATCACTTAATAATGCAGTTATACTCATCATTTATAATGCTTCTTCGTATAATTCAAAAACGTTCCTTGTATAATATAATGTATATATGTATGTGTATATATATATATATATATATATATATGCGACTATCGGGCCTTTAAAAAATGAGAATAGTGATTTATCTGATGATCTAACAGAAGTAGCTGAAATATTAAAAGCTCAGTATGAATCATCTTTCAGTATCCCAAAAACTGACAAACTGATATGCGATAGAAACGCGTTCTTTGAAGAAGAACCACAAGGGGAAAGTATAACGGATTTCGACTTTACGACGGAGGATATTGCACAAGTCATAGGGAAACTAAAAACACACTCAGCGGCAGGACCGGATAAATGGAATGCCACACTGATCAAAAACTGCAAGAATGCAATCGCTGAGCCCCTATACTGGATATGGAGACGATCGATCATTAAACACGGGAGAAATACCGGGCATCCTGAAGAGCGCGAACATCGTCCCAATATATAAAGGAGGAGATCGATCCGAGGCAAAAAACTATAGGCCAGTGTCGCTTACATCTCATCTCACCAAAATATTTGAAAGAATTGTTAGACAGAAAATCTATGACTTTTTGGAAACTCAGAAAAAATTCAATGATAACCAACACGGGTTTCGGTCAGGCAGATCATGCCTGTCACAACTAATGGAACACTACAACAACATTATTGATTCACTTGAAAGTAATGAAAACTATGATGTACTATACACAGACTTTGCTAAAGCGTTCGACAAGTGTGACCATGGAATCATAATACATAAACTGAAATATATGGGAATAACAGGAAAAGTAGGGAAATGGATATATAATTTCCTTAGTGAGCGGAGGCAAGTCGTTACAGTACAAGGAGTATCTTCATCAGAATCAGAGGTCCTCAGCTCAGTACCACAAGGAACGGTATTAGCTCCACTACTCTTCATAATCATGCTAACTGATATAGATGAGGACGTTACCAGAGACAGCACAGTAACATCCTTTGCAGATGACACAAAGATCAGTAGAAAAATACGAAAACCAGAAGACATAGGATCTCTACAAACCGACATAAACAAAATTTACAAGTGGACGGAAGACAACAATATGAAGTTTAACACCGAGAAATTTCAGCTATTACGGTACGGAAAAAGAGAAGACCTAAAGTCCATGGAATATTATACCCCAAATGGACAGGAAGTCCAGAGAAATTCCAGAGCAAAAGATTTAGGGGTTGTAATGACAGATGATGCGAAATTTGAAACACAAAATAAGATAGCAGTAAACAGAGCAAAGAGAATAACGGGTCTGATATTGAGAACTTTTAAACGAAGGGATAGGAATGTAATGATCCCCCTACTGAAAACCCTGATAATACCTAAACTGGAATACTGCTCGGTCCTAACATCCCCATATAAAAAAGAAGTCATTAGACAGCTGGAGGGGATTCAAAGAAGTTTCACAGCCAAGATCAATGGGTGCAAAGAACTAAATTACTGGGAAAGGTTACGAGAACTAAACCTATATTCACTGGAAAGGAGAAGAGAGAGATACACCATTATTTACACTTGGAAAATAATGGAGAAACTAGTCCCTAATCTTACTCTGAATCCCATAACTCCCCAAACAACGGTGGAAGGTAGAAACGGTAGACTGTGTCGTATTCCCAAATTGAAGGCGAGACAGGGAACATCCTTAACCCTGAAAGAAAATAGTTTTGTAGTGAAAGGACCAAAACTATTTAATCAGCTGCCCAAAGACCTAAGAAACACGAAGGGAGTTGCAGTGGAAATCTTCAAAAGAAGACTTGACGCCTGGCTCAGAACAATCCCCGATGAGCCGGGCGTACCTGGCTATGTGAGGTGGAGAGCGCAAGAATCCAACTCACTACTTCACCAGGCCAACTCGAGAGGAGGGGCGACACGCTTGACCTTCGCGAAATGAGAAATCATCACGTGGAACTTTGTAAGGTTGTAAGGTTATATATAATGTAAAGAACGACGCTTGTGTAGAAGAGCGTTCCGCACAAGATGAGGAGTTAGAACGAGCAAATGAAAAACCAGGTACCTCCCAGGAATCGAACCCGGTATCATCCAATTGCCGGTCGGATATGCTATCCACTACACCAAGGTCCTCGATCAATCAGAAGTCGTAATTCTCCTACATACGAGCGGAATCAAATGCCCTGAGGGAGCACCTTCGTATGCCGTACATATATACATTTTAACTGCAAACAACACACAGTATAATTAATGTAAAGAACGACGCTTGTGTAGAAGAACGTTCCGCACAAGATGAGGAGGGAGAACGAGCGTCGTTCTTTACATTAATTATACTGTGTGTTGTTTGCAGTTAAAATGTATATATGTACGGCATGCGAAGGTGCCCCCTCAGGGCATTTGATTCCGCTCGTATGTAGGAGAATTACGACTTCTGATTGATCGAGGACCTTGGTGTGGTGGATAGCATATCCGACCGGCAATTGGATGATCCCGGGTTCGATTCCTGGGAGGTACCTCGTTTTTCATTTGCTCGTTCTTCCTCCTCATCTTGTGCGGAACGCTCTTCTACACAAGCGTCGTTCTTTACATTAATTATACTGTGTGTTGTTTGCAGTTAAAATGTGTGTGTGTATATATATATATATATATATATATATATATAGGGTGTCCCACTTAGATGTCCCTATTTTTCTTTGCCCATTATTTTATAATGGATTTATATTTTATTATTGGGGTTTCTTCTTCAGAAAGGTAACGGAGTGAGATTTTTATTCTGCATATATTTATATGTATATACAGTAGCCTACTTATACATTTCTGAGTTTTCATTACAGAATAACTAGTAAATATTGTACGGGTGGGCGAGAAGTCACCGTACACCCGCACGATACGCACCCGAAATCAATTTGAGTTTACACAGCACAGCACACTACTACTATGTACAATGGCAGTCTGGCAACAGTGTCGAATGGCAATCTGGCAACAGTGTCGAAGATAGTGCGTACGTGACAGCCGTACCCATGGAATTTAGTTGTGTTGTCGGCAGTGGTGGGCGCGGTACCAAAATTTGGGGGTGCGTTACGCGGTACTGCGGTACCTCAGCATGCCCAGTGCGTTACGCGGTACTGCGGTACTTTTTCATGTCCCCCTGGTGCGTTCCGCGGTACTGCGGTACTGCGGTACTGCACACAAGAACAACACAAGTAATAGCACATATTTTCAGAAATTGCATATCGGCGATTTCGCACCTGAACTTTCTGCCATAATGGCTAAAAATCGATCTTTGTCACAGAAATGTAACACACGTGCAACCGGCTCAAAAGCAAGCACTGCACTGAGGCGTTGTGATAGGATGGCAACGTAACATGTTCTGAACGAAAACTTAACGTGTCTAGAGTTAGGCTGATGCAACACACGCAGCATTCGTCTTACTGTACTCCTGTAATAAGGTTTACTTCAAAAAAAGTGTTAATTTTTTGAAAAGTCGTGTTTGTCGGTACCGCGGAAAGTACCGCGGGAAATTTGAATGCGGTAGCGGTACTGCTGTACTTTCAGCGATCCTTTGCGGTACTGCGTTATGCGGTACCGGTTTGGTAGTGCGGTAGTACCGCAGTACCGCAAAAAATACCGCAAGTGCCCAGCTTTGGTTGTCGGTATGGTTGACACAAGCAGTTACTCCGTTGAGGAGCGGTTGGTGGCAAGTGTGTGGGTGCATGAGAGACCGCACACGGGACAAACAATGACGCAGGTGATGGCTGTGTTTCGAGAACAGTTTAATAAGGCTCCACCACGAAGAGCGACACTGCTGGATTGGGAAAAACGTGCGTTCGCTCTTGGAAGCGTCAAAGACAGGCCGCGGAGTGGGAGAAAGTCAACGCGCTTGGAAACATGTGCAGCGATTGCCGCTTCCATTGAACGTTCCCCAATTAAGTCGACGCGGAAACGATCATCAGAGCTTGGTGTGCCACGGTCAACGATGCGAGACCACATGAAGAAAGACCTGAAAGTGAGGCCGTATCGCCCAACTTTCGGGAATGAACTATCAGATGCCGACATCGATCGGCGTTATGAATCATGCCGTGCTCTGTTGGACACATTCCCAAGTGCCGTATCCCGCTCAAAGGTACTTTTCAGTGATGAATGTACCATCTATCGCAGTTCGCGCGACAGAAATGTGGTGTTCTGGTCAAAAGACAATCCCCATTTCACGCAGGAGCTGGAACATAATCCACTGCATGTGATGATATGGGCGGGTATGACATCAGGTCATTTGATTGGACCTTACTTTTTTGATGGATCCGTGAACGCGGCATCTTATTCGGCAATGTTGGAGACGTGGCTCATACCTCAGCTCAGAGATAGGGGACTCATGGATGACGTGTGGCTGCAGCATGATGGGGCACCCGCACACTTTGCTCTTTCTGTGCGCGACGTTTTGAACGAACATTTTGCAGGCCGCTGGATTGGCCGTGGTTCACCGAAATCTCCGGCACCATTACCATGGCCACCACGTAGTCCTGACCTTACCACCCGGGACAATTCGTTGTGGGGTATTATCAAGGGAGTAGTGGCTGCGCGTCGCCACAACACCAACGAAGAGTTGCGCAAAGCTGTGGAAGACGCCTTTCGCATCATTACTCCACAAATGCTCCGACGCATGTCACAGAGGACATGGAGGCGCATCCGCTTGTGTGTCCAGCATCAAGGTGCACATACGGATCCACTGGACATGTAACTACGAAGTACGTAAGTAATTCAGATTAATTATGATTGATTATGATTGCACATTGGTTGGTGTACGGTGACTTCTCGCCCAACCTATTTCACCATTTCATACTTAAACCAATAACTTTTCCTCATTTCGTAGAAGACACTTGAAGACCTAAATACCAAATTCTATGAGGTAATCAACGACATCCCATCTGAACTATTTTCAAAAATTATGTCAAACATTTGTGTAATGTTGAATAGTTTGTTAGAAAAAAAATGGCGATTGCAGGGAACACGTTGTTTAATTAGAGTTAATGATCTCCTCTGTTTTACGTATCTAGAGTATTGCGTTTGTCTTTATGTCTAGATTCCTTTTTTTCAAGTTAGAACATTTATTTAGAAATAGGGACATTTTTGGGGAACACCTGGTATTTTTAGAACTTGCGCAGTTATCCGGATTCAATCAACCGGGATTTACTAATTGCGACCATTGTGCGCTTCTCCGTGATTTGATACCGGGTCAACCGTAATTTCGCGCGGTGTTTATATCCACAGCTCGCCTCCCGCCAGCCCACCACAAAGCGCTTCAGTCAGTGTTTCTCCGCGCTTCATAGAATACACGTGTGTTCTTGTGGCTCCGCATATCTTCAGAATAATATTGTGTGTAGTGGCGCGCAAGGCGGGATGCCAATTAGTGGTGGCGGGCAGCAGCCGCTGCACCACCCACCCGCCGGAGGGGTATACCGAGTTAGGGCTATCCATTATTATGGACCTCCCCTCAATTACGGATAAATGAGTGAGTATATATATATATATATATAATAACAACTGATTCTAGTAGGAATCGAACCCAAGACTTCCTGAGTAGGAGTCGCGAACGCTATCATCACACTACGACGGGATAAAAGAACACAACTTGTATATTTAAACGACCGAGGAAACACTTGATATTTTCGAGTCCAGAGGTGTTTTACAATGTTAACCCTCCCGCACTCGATCTAATGGCAGCGTTTAATTCAAGGTCAAAAGGGAAAAGGTCATAAAACCGAGTAGGATTAAATTTCACAGACCGAATTAGAAGGACAGAAAGGAAAAAGAAGAATAAGAAAAACTATGGCCAAAATAAGAAAAAAACGTACAAATTGCTCTAAATCTAGAAACTTCGATAGGTAAAGACTGTTTAATGGAATGCACCGCTTACAAGGCCACTGGCTTAAAATACATTCTGTGCAATACATTTAAGCTCTACGAACGCAAAAAATAATGAAAAAAGGCTGGAAAAATGATGAATAGAACGAATAACAAAATTATTGGCTTTTATGGCTTCGTGTGCATCAAGTACATGAAAAAACATAGACAAGTAGTAAAAACGGAAATACAGGAAACGACAGAGAACGCCGACACGAAAATAAAGTGGGATTCAAGACACCAAAGGGAACACACTGGAGCAGTGGTTTTTAAACTTCTATGCAACAGGAACCGACAAAAATTAGCTATAAAATACCGCGGACAAGCAATTAGGAACTACTTTACTCAGGGTCTATACCTCACCACGTACATCTCTAATAGCTTTATACAGTAAAGGATTACATTTTAATAATTTGTTTATTTGCTCATAATTGTACGATTATAATAACACGAAAAATAAAGACACATTACAGTGTTGGGAAATCATAATCAAAACAATGATAATAGCACACGTACACTTATGAATTCAACTTTACGTACACTCGCGCGCGCACAACTTTATACAATTTCACAAATAAAGACATACTCGTATAATACACAAAGAGTCAAAACATAAAGAAAGTATAATCGTTATTAATAAAACCATGCACAAATTTAAAACAAACAATCCATAGGACCAGTAGCTTTCATTCCGCGGCCCGACTGCATCTCCCTGCACTAGAGGCAGAAGAAACCTTAGACGAAGAAATACCCGCTGCATAACTTGCATGGCCGGCTCAAGGTCCTGGCTAACCGGGTGGTTGCCCGGGGCGCAATGTGCTGGGGGGCGCCAAAAAACGGAGCGAAAAACTGAACAAATGAATAAAAAGAAATCCAAAATATAAAAAATTGTCTGACATGCAGTCAAATTGTTCAGGAATATCTTTTATTTCTTATTGTTGTGGCGAGAGACCTATACTCTATTCCTATGTTTGTAGTTTTTTATTATGAAAAAATTATTAAAATGGTAAAAAGTCTTAAGGGTGCTGAAATTCAATTTGCCCCGGGCGCTAACAAACCTCGAGCCGGTGCTGTGCACAAGCTAATAACATCATGAATAAAAACGAAAGCACACCAAAGATTAAAAAAAACACTGAGTAGGAAAGGTGTTAGAACAAAGGAAAGCAATTGAATCTCACAGGACACATAAGAAATAAAAAAAATGGACGATGTGCGAATATTACAAAACAGGATAACCATCCTAACCATGCATAACCAATTAACCATCCTAAAATATGCTTCAACATGATAAGGAATGGAGTTTGCTGATACGAAGAGGGCTGCTACTACTTTCATCCTTCTATGTGCAGACATTCAATCAGAAAGAAAAAAGGTTTCAATATACAGTAGAATACCCTTATTTTCACATAAAGGGCACACAAAGAAGAGAAAGAAGGAAAACAGTTCAAGCGCCAAGTAAAAGAAATGACAACATATTCAACGAAAGGCATGTTTTTAGAAGAAATGAGAATGTTAAAAGAACAATTGTCACTCTTAATGAGAAATGGCCGGACTTCGCACACAAACAATACCACCTATAGTTAACTCAGCAACTACAATGGTACCAAAGAGTAGAATAGGCGCAAAAATGTCCAGGAGAAGGGGAGGGAGAGTGCCAGTACCAAGGGGTTGCCACCCCCCCAAAAGTAGAAAAATTGTAACCTACCCTAACCTATCCTAATCTAACCTAAACTTGGAAATAAAATATTTTGTATATATTCTGTATATTTATATACAATATGTGTGTGACGTCATACTATGAACTTCAGCGCATATCATTGATACCAGTGATATTACACCATCGGGAGTCGAATCCCCGACCTCAATGTAGCCTTCATTGTATGTATTGAACCCTAAAATCAGCACACTGCCCCCATTGCTACTATGAACAATAGCGATATATAAGAAAAAATACATGCCAATAAAATAATTTATTTCTCACTCAGGAAAAGTAACTTGGTACTGTGATAATGTTTTATACTTTACTATTACTCTACTATTCCTGTATGAACGCTTTACACGTCTATAAGTGTAAGTAACTAAGCATGGTATAAGTTTTCAGTGTTCTTTTTTATTGCTATTTCTAACTTTCTTCTTGGGCTAGCCTAGAGTGGATCTTAGGGCATCTCTCTCTCTCTCTCTCTCTCTCTCTCTCTCTCTCTCTCTCTCTCTCTCTCTCTCTCTCTCTCTCTCTCTCTCTCTCTCTCTCTCTCTCTCTCTCTCCGAACATAAATAATTACACTGAACAACAAAATAGAGCATTTGTTCCTTCCTTGGAATTACTTTATGTGATTCCAATGCATGTTTTTACGCTGATTACGAATCTGAAAACAGACTTTCCTATCACAGACCAATTTCGAAGGAAATGCAAATGAAAATTGACAGATTTTCTTACTTTTTTGGTATATTTAATTGTACAAAAAAGAAAAGTATCTTACCTAAAATGTTTTTGCAGCTGATTTTCGCTTAGAACTAGTACTAGGGGCTTCTCTTATAAGTGTCCAACAGTAGTTGGGCAACATACTGGGGCTATATCTTCCTTGGTACCGCTTTTCCATGGTTGATATACCCTGATGAAATCTTTCACCATGCTCATCGCTGACAGCGCACAGGTTTGATGGGAAAATGTCCAGGTGGGAGTGCAGGAAATGCATTTTCAAAGACATGTTACACCCATGATTTGGTAAGCACTAAGCATTTGCTCCACCAGGGAAACATAATTTTCTGATTTGACGCTGCCGAGGAAATTCGTAGTCACTTCTTTAAAAGCTTTCCATGCTGTTCTTTCAACCTCATTCAAGGACTCATCAAATGCAGTCTTTCATCACTTCTCTGATCTGTGGGCCCACAAAAATGCCTTCTTTGAGTTTCGCTTCGCTGATTCTAGGGAACTTCCGTTTTAGATGTAGAAATCGAGGTCCGTCTTTGTTCGTGACTTTTACAAAATTTTTCATCAAACCAAGTTCCATATGGGGAGGTGGTAAGAAAACTTTTGTTGGTTCTACTAGGGGTTGTTGGGCAACATTTTTCTGTCCTGGAACCAAATTTTGTCAAAGTGGCTATTCTCACTTTTATGTCATAAAAACACTATTTTTTCACCAAACATATACCAAAACAAAATGAATAACTAAATGCACTTAATCAATCAACTGGTGAGTAGCAATGCATGAGACTGACAGAGATTAGCACGAATGCCAATTCTAACCCATAACAAACAAGAATGTGAATGTCCTGACAGGTATGTGCTTGTCTAATTCGATGAGAAAGCAGATGCTACAGACTCAACCAATTACCAATCAGTTTATCACCATAGTCAAATTTGTTCCTCCCACAAATGCCCAAGACACGGTGACGCCCCTCATTACATCAATCATATTTTTTTAAAAATCGAAAGTGTGAAAGAAAATTTTTTTTATGAAATGGCGTAATGTTACACTTGATGAGTTATAGGTGTTTTGGGCTTTGTTTCTCTATAGTAGCATTTGTCGTTATAGTGAAATCCACCATTATTAGCTTGAGCATTTTAAGGAATGGCATGCATCGCGTGAATAAAAGTAATAAACATTTTATATATATATATATATATATATATATATATATATATGTGTGTGTGTGTGTGTGTGTTGGGATGTATATATGCAGTATACTTAAATAAATATATGCATATTATACATAAACATGTAAATAAAAATAATAATATGCATACTATAAAGATTTCATAGAAAATAAATGACTAACCATGATAATAAAAACCCACTCTAATAGACAGAGTTTATTTCCACAACAGTTTCGATGCCCACTGGCATCCTCTTCGGGTGGATTCAGAAAAATGTTTTTCTGTATCCACCCGAAGAGGATGCTAGTGGGCATCGAAACTGTTGTGGAAATAAACTCTGTCTCTTAGAGTGGGTTTTTATTATCATATTTTGACCTTCACGTAGAAAAAATTTAAGTTTTTTGCATAAATGACTAACCATAAATCTCGTATTATGATGCAAACTGAGGAATGCTATCTCGATCTGAAAGGGTTTTAAATTGTAAATCCCTCAAAACCTGTGGGTCATGGAAAAATCTGTTTTCATTTTCATAATCAGCTTAAAAAAGAACATAAGAATCACCCACATTTATTACAAGGAGAAAAACTTTGTTGAACAGTGTTATTATCATTATTAGGATCATTACACTGGTATGCATCAATTTTGCTGTCAAGGGTTTTGTAAGTGACTCTTATAGAGTTTTTCCTGCTGATTTCGAATCTGCAATCCGTTTTTCTCAATCAGCTCAGGTTATCCGGCTATGGCCTCATAAGTAAAATAGAATTTTTCGTGATTTTGTCAAAGTGGAATTGGAACAGTAACATCTATCATCACTTGTTTCACTTGTATAATATCTTTTTTTACTTTTCAGGCATATAGATAAAATATTTCATAATGAATAGAGCGTGTAAAAATGATCCCAATAGATTCTGCTACATATGTGGGACGGTTACCATGCCAAATAACCAGTCCCAAATCACTAAATTTGTGAAGACAATGTATAGAGCATACTTTGGAATTAAGCTAGGGACCAGGACAAAAATTTCGCCCCTCATATGTGCTGCAAGACGTGCATTGAAAATTTGAGAAGATGGAGCAAAGGCAGAGCGAAATCTTTGCCTTTTGGAATTCCCATGATTTGGAGAGAAGGAAAGGATCACGTGACAGATTGCTATTTCTGCATGACAAACCTCCAAGGTGGGCTTATAAATTTATTTTTCTTAAATATTTTGAAATCCTCGTATGAAACTTGACATAATATTCACCATAATGTAATATTCACCATATATAGCATAATATTCACCATAATGGTAATCATACATTTACATATACATATTGTTATAGAAAATACATTTACACATACATATTGTTATACAAGTTACATTTACATATACAATGATTGTATATTTTCTTTCTTTTTCATTCATATTGTCCCCGAAGGGACAATATGAATGAAAAAGAAAGAAAATATACACACTCCATCGACCTATTTCATATCTTACAGACCGCAGCCTTCCCTCACGAGCCGCCACTGTCTGAATGCTTCTTCTATTTCATATGCAAGTTTTATATCCATGTTTCTGTGTTTCTATTTTCAGGAGTTAACAAGAAGAATAAACACATTGTTGTATACCCTGACATTCCTTCTGCTATGAGCAGAGCCGGATTTAGACGTGTGGAGGCCCTGGGCAGCCTCCATGTGGAGGCCCCCCTACCTTAGGGGAAGACATAATTGAAGTCATCCATAAGATTCATAATATAATTAACATACATACACTTTCAAAACATCGTGCACTCTTGTGTCTGTCCATTCCACTCATTTCTGCAAAAAATGAAAGCCTCGGGTTACTCGGGTATTCCATTATAGTGAGAGTAGGCCTAAAAGAGTAATAAAAACAAAATAATAATCAGTACACAACAAATAGTAATTGGTAAAAGTTTATGTACTACAGTGGTATTGGATGCGCGTGTTTTTTTGTTGATCATCTATCGGGTTTTTCTAGTTTCGGGTTTTTTCTATTTTGATAATGGCTTGTCAATATGTGGAGGCCCCCAAGATGTGGAGGCCCATGGGCAGCTGCCCACTTTGCCCACTCCTAAATCCGGCCCTGGCTATGAGACCTGTACCCCAAGGTCCTGGAATTCCAATACCCGACCCACCTCAAACCCTGGACTTCGATGATTCTGATGATGAATCAATGACCAATGCCAATGACCAGTCCCAGTCGTATATACCTCAAAATACCGCTTCAAATGAGCCGAGGCCTCTCAACCAGGCCAAACTTAATGATCTTACCAGGGATTTAGGACTTTCCAAATTAGCTGCCGAGATCTTGGGCTCACGACTTCGAGAGGACAACTTGCTGGCTCCGGGAACAACATTCTCCTGGTATAGGAAACGAGAGGAAGAATTCCGCAAGTTTTTTGCAGTGCACGAAAATACCTCTTCCTTAGTGTACTGCTGCAATGTTGAGGGGCTAATCGAATCCTTGGGCCTGCCATATAACGCATCAGAATGGAGGCTAGTTATAGACTCGTCTAAACGAAGTTTGAAAGCAGTACTTCTCAACATTGGGAATAGGGTTGCATCAGTCCCTGTAGCACATTCCGTACAACTTACTGAGAGCTACGATAACATGAAAATTTTACTGGATGCTCTCGTATACGACCAACATAACTGGAGGATCTGTGGAGATTTGAAGGTAATACTAATATCATAAGTAAACTATTGCTATTGACTATGTTGTTTTTCCAAAGGTTATTTGAGAGCGTATAAGGACACTTAACTTCCCCGCAGAAGTGATACAGTCCAATGCATAGATTTTTTTTATCTGATAGAACAAATTCTCTAAATTCTTTAAATATTTTCATTTTTTTTCAGATTGTGGCATTTGTATTGGGAATGCAAGGGGGATACACGAAATACCCATGTTTCCTCTGCAAATGGGATAGCCGAGCGGATGAGAAGCACTATGCACAGCGTGAATGGGCATCCAGAGAGAATTTTGAACCGGTCGCATAATGTCGTTTCAGTGCCCCTTGTACCACCAACAAAAATTTTGCTCCCACCACTTCATATTAAGCTGGGCTTGATGAAAAATTTCATCAAATCAATGAATAAGGAGGGTTCAGCATTCCGATATCTCGAGAGTAAATTTCCTCATATATCTGATGCTAAACTAAATGCTGGGGTTTTTGATGGTCCTCAAATTCGAACTTTGATCAAGGATACTCAGTTCGAAAACGCAATGACTCCAACTGAGAAGAATGCCTGGCAGGCATTCAAATCAGTTGTCACTGATTTTCTTGGCAAGCGTAGAAGTCCAGAATACGAGTCCGTTGTCGAAAACTTGATGGAAGCTTTCGAAGCTCATGGGTCGCGCATGTCCATAAAAATGCACTTTTTGTGGTCCCACTTGGACTATTTTCCTGAAAATTGCGGGGATTATAGTGAGGAACAGGGTGAACGATTTCACCAAGATATCAAAATAATGGAAGAGAGGTACCAGGGAAACTGGGATATCAATATGCTGGTGGACTATTGCTGGTGTTTGAAGCGAGACGTGCCCGAAGAAAAACACAGACGGAAAGCCAAAAAAACTTCATTCCTTCCTCAATAAACTTTTTTCCATATTCATTGTATGAAAAAAAGTATTTATTCACACAATGTTTTCATTTTTCACGAGTGTTCTTATAATATTACTCGTATCTACAGTGTTTAAGCTAAAAAAATCAATAAATTTGGGGATAAAATTGGACTTATAATAAATGGCCAATAGAGAAAAAACCTGACCTGATTGAGGAAAACCAATGTCATTTTCGAATTCAGCATGGTCGAATTATATAATATGAGTTGAAAAAACCCTCACAGCAAACAAAAAAATTTCATATGCATACCAGTGTTATTTATCCCGTTGAGAGTAGGTCATCGATGAATATTATTATCTCTATATATATAATAGGCTGACGCTGTCTGTCTGTCTGTCTGTCTGTCTGTTCCACCCTAAAACACGGAAAACGGCTGTTTGGAGAGAAAAAATTATTAAGTAAAAGTTACTTAAAATTAATCCAAACCCACGGGAAAATTATAATTTTTTCCATTTAAACAAAAATTTGAATTTTTATCTATCTATATGTGTTACAGAGAAACTGTGTAACTAGGGATTTCATGAAATCCCTAAAATGTTCAGGGATTTCATGTCAGGTTAAGTCGTGATAGTTTCGTTAGTTTTAACGAAAATATCACGACTTAACCTAACGAATCGTCAAGGGCGTACAGTTGACCTAACCGGGCATTCAGTTAACCTAACCTGCCATTCAATTAACCTAACCCGGCATTCAATTATCCAAACCAGTTGCTAGAGTCTAGAGTTTGACGGTCCCGTAGCCATGACTTGGCACGGGGCTCCAAAACCGGGGCGACGGTCACATAGCCTACAGGCTGCGGAACCGTTTCGACGGTTCTGGAGCCACTTCGAAATTACGAGTATCTTCTATATATACTGCATATATAAAGCTGAAATCGAATAATGTTTGTTTGTTTGTGTATGTGCTCATTCCGGGAAATATTAAAAAAAATAAAATTGCCCTTGTTGCTTGTTTAAGCGTGGTATTTTTACCACGAGCTTCTACTAATTATTACTATTTTTCTATACCCCATCCCCAGGGTCAGCTACTTACAGTCGGGTGGCGCACACCACACACACACACACACACTTTTCACTAAGTACCGTCTCCACACAGATACTCTCCAGACTCAAAGTCGCTTAAATTCAGTGATCGAGGGGAGGGGGAACTTTCATACATTCTTCACGTGTACAAAATAAAAATTGTGTTTAATATATCTTTTACCAATTCAATTATTTTCTTATTGATAGAGGAATTTCTATAACTTCGCAGGATTCCCTAGAGCAACACCTGGAACCCGGAAACGCCCCACCCGTCAGCAGCCGACTGCTGCCAACGCCTGCGCCCCAGCCAGCGGCCACGCCCTTCCCCGCTGCTCCGCGTCGTACCAACCGCACCCACCAGCCCTGCCCGCGTTCCCGAAGTCCCACTAGCCGTTTACGACCCCGTGTTTGTTTGTACATGCACGGATACAAAACTTTCTTATGCATCAGTTTTCTCCTGTTTATATATATATATATATATATATATAATATATATATATATATATATAGGGTGTTTCACAACCGGTCTGCCATACTTTGGGGGGTAATTTAGGGGTGATATCGAATAAAAACGTTAATACAACATAGGTGCAATTTCCAACCGTTTCGGAGCTACGGACGTTTTAAGATGTGCAAACAACAAATCCCGACTTGTGTGTAATTCGATTGATGGCAGCACTGGTGGTAGTTTCGGTTAACTAAGTTACCACTACTAATCCTTAGCTTTTTTCTTTCAGTTGATTCTGATTTGTGGTACGAGACACTGTGTTGCGCTAAGGTGAACAATCAAAATGAATCAACAGTTCACACCCGCTGAATACGCTGCTATCCATTTCATTCATGGATTCTGTGATGGTAATAGCAGATCGGCAGTTGTTGAAAACTTTGCCTAAGCAAATTTTTTATTGTATAATTCTTAAAATGGCTCAAGTTTTTCTACCTTGAAAGGTACGGTATCGTACCGTAAAAACCAAAACAAACCTCAGATTAAATTAGAAAATTAATTATATGCTTAATAAGGCTTGTTTTGTTTACAAAGCTCATTCATCTTAGAGGCTTTAACATCCTAACCTGAAATTTAAAATAATCATCAATACCTACAAGAAAAATAGGCAACGATCTGCGCAGAAGAGGCAGAATTGAAAAGCAGAAGACGCCTCAAAAAATAGCCAGAGTTCAGTACAGTTCAGACAGATTCTCTCCGACTGTCAGCTTTCCAAAGAACAAGAATTTTGCCGTGCAAGCAACCCCCCTACTGGAATTATAAAATTTTCCCCATGTGGAAGACTACAGGATCATGGAGGGGTAAAACAAAGAATTTGACCACAACGACGGCGGAAAGGAGATATGGGGCCCCTGGTCGTGACTAACTTAGTCTCGACCCTAAGATCTTCAAACAGGAGCAGTCACTGAACCAAGAAGGAATTAAATGGTGAAGGTAAGGATTGTTGAGCCAAACTTGATGCATTACACTAAAACAATACTTCCCATTAATGATAACTCTTTATCGTCAATTCCAGCAGTTATAACCGTAAAAATAAACTGGAGATTCCTCAATACTTTATTACTCTTAGTCATTTCAATGATTCGTAGTTAACTCTGACCTTAGCTGTAGCCCTGTTCAAAAATCAACTTTTTCTTATTTTCATAGGTTTCTGTACTTTTTCCCATGCATTTTGACCTGAAAAGGCCGAAAATCACAACCATTTTGACCTAGGTTGTTGGGAAGCATTGCCGCATGGAGCTTTAAGTTTTCTGCCTTGAAATCGGCCAAAAGCACCAGTTCCGGGGTCCCTTGAATCATGTTTTGCACTATAACATTTTATCTAAACAAGATAGAGCAACAAAATAGGCACCAAATTAAAGTGTTTTTAATCCTCTTTCTAATTTATACAATTATGATAGTCTTGGAACAAGAAATGGCACATTGGTACATACAAAGATTTCAGAAATATCACAAAATTTTTTCTCACACTCAAGGCAGACAAGGCGCCTTATTCATGACACAAATTTGAGATTAACATTTTGTCACAAGTCTAATCGATCAAGAAGTGAAAGCATTACATGATGATTAATTTCATAATGACATTTACACAGTCAGTTGTTGAGAGTTTGTTTCTTGAAGCTGTCAAAGCGGCGTCTGTTGAACTCCACAGCTTGAAGGAGATAGTCCCTTTGCTTGGCATCTGTTGTTATGACATTTGCAAAGTCGCTCATCATCTTGACACCACGTTCAGCAATGTCATTCACCGCTTTCAGATTCTTAACATAGTCCAACGCTTTTCTGTAGTCCTCATTCTGTGGCCAAGACGTGACAGGTTCCAGAAGCCACTCGGATCCAATGTTCAGTGTGTCCAGCAGGAAATGTGATTCTGGGCCAATGAGATCAACCAGGGTGGTCTTAGCTGTGACTCTCTGGAATAGAGGCTTTCCTGTTCTGAAGCTGTCTGGCTTCTCAGTGGCATGTAACTGGGCAGCAATGTCGTGCTTCAATGTGTCACTCAATCTACTGCTGAACAGGGCAAATGGCAACTTCCTGCGTCAGGTACCATTTGTGGTTTTCCATCTTATTAAGTACTGCATCAGCAAGCTCTGGGTCAGTTTTCTTGTACTTCAACATGTCCTGGATTAGACTTAGATCATTCACGGGAGCATCTGCAGCAGACATTGACATCATCCATACAGGAGTGTAGAACAGCGCAAGGAAGGTGTTGAGTCTTTCCAGCTTTGATACAGTGTCTTCGTCGTACTCAAGTTGATCTGCAAACATCAGCATTTTCATGGAGTACAGGTTTCTGGCCATCCATCTGGCCTGATGAATGGCGCCTGGTCGACTCCAGTGAATACCTCGAGGAGGCGTTCCTCCAAGAACAATGACTGTCAGTTCAGCCATTTCCCTGTAGCCAGCATCTTTGGGTTTTCCTTGGACAAGTCCGTCCAAACATCCTTCAGATGCTCAAACCAGGGATTATCTGGCCCCTTCACCTTCCCAAACAGCTTCTCCCAAACTGCTCCTACTAGGATTTCCAGGATGTGATGTCGACAGGCCAGATAAAACACCTTTTTGTTCAGCATTTTCTCTAGCAGTTTGGCAGCTCCTCTGTGAACTCCACTGTTACTGGATGTAGTGTCAAAAACAAGGGCAGTAACATTATCCGTAAGTTCCCATGTCTCCAGTAAATCCAATGAAGCCTCAGCCTGAGCTGTGCCAGAAGAATTGTCGATGACAGGTACTCCCAATAACTTTCCTTCAGTGTATGAAGGTGGACCAGACACTAGCACAGCTAAAGTCTCTGAGGTACTTCCAGGTTCACTGCCCAAGACATCTTTGAGCAACTTTCCATCCCAGTGTAAGGCAGCGTACTGTGGGGGTTTTCACAAAACTTGGACATGTGACTCTGGCTGATATTATACCTGGACAGCATTCTGTTGCGACGTGTTGTTGAGGTTGAGATGACGAAGTTATCCAGATCAGCCCCTCCAGCTTTCAAGGTGGCAGAAACCATGGCAGTAACTTGATTGTCTGATAAACCAAGACGATCAGCTGTATTGCAGATGACATCACATTCCATGACCTTCTTTGGAAACGTCAAAGTCACACTAGTCACAGTGTCTTGATGGTGAGAACATCCAGGACGAGGCTGATGGTAATCCATGTCCTCTGTGTTAGCGTCGTTGTCAGTTGAGTCACCCCAGGTAATGTCATCCACATGAACAACTGCCTCTTGTTCTGCTGCAGCTGTAAAATAGTACAGCATGTTAAGACAGTAATTGTTAAGTACATGCTAAATATCGCAATGGAGTAAAACTTAAAACTTTTTGTAACGTTCAAAGTAATTAGTTTTACCTTGTTCTTGTCTATGCTGCAGTCTTTCATTCCTCGCTGCTTGCTGCAGGGATCTTGTCTCAAAAATCTTGTCATGACCAGACATATGACCTTTCCTCTCAGTCTTTTGGTCTTCGTAGAACCTGATATCCTCATCTTTCTTCTCTCTGGATAACAGTCTGTTGTTCTGTATTTCCTGGATTGCATCTGGAGCTCCTATATCGAACAGGCTGTCTAATTCCAGCACAAATGCTCCTCTTTTTCTCCAGGGTTACTTGCTCTTCCTTTGCTTTTCACCAGAGCACGATGTTTCTCATGTAGTTTCATGAAGAGCTTCATTGCGTTGTACTTGGTCATTGTCTTGATCCTAGCCATCTGCCAGAATGGGATGATAGATTCAACTGTTTCATATGCAAGGTCTTGAACCATGGGCCTCCCTGCATTTTCCGGTAAATTCTGAAGATTAAGGAAATACTGGAACGCCTGTCTGTTGGTGGGAAGCTGGGAACCACTGATAAAAGCTGAAGGGTATCCAAACAGGAAAGTTTCAGTGAGAGATCTGGTAGATGGCCCAGTTGACACCTGCCTGTGGACAGTACGTGGAGGTTTGAGATATCAACTGTGCGCCCACGGAGCTCCCTCAGCTCCTTGCTTAATGCCATTGTGAAGTTGTAACTTGTAGATGGTTTTCTAGATTCTGATTGAGTTTCTGTTGTTTCCTGAAAAATGATAGATAATTAATATTATTATTATTATTATTATTATTATTAATTATTATTTATTTATTATTATTATTATTATTATTATTATTATTATTATTTATTAATTTTATGCTCTTTCATTTGATACCTAATTTGTTGCTCTATCTTGTTTAGATCAAAAGTTAAAGTGCAAAACATAATTCAAGGGACCCCGGAATTGGCGCTTTGGCCGATTTCAAGGCAGAAAATTTAAAGCTCCATGCGGCAATGCTTCCCCACATCCTAGGTCAAAATAGTTGTGATTTTCGGCTTTTTCAGGTCAAAAAGCATGAGAAAATGTACAGAAACCTATGAAAATAAGAAAAAGTTGATTTTTGAACAGGCCTACTTAGCTGTTTAGGGCTAATTCGCCCAGACAACAACAAGCCTTGTTAGGCTATGATCTATTTCAAATTTAGTATATAGATGAATATTTATAAATTTACATTACCATAACCGACCTAATTTGGCCAGGTTACTTGAATTTAAAGCTTAATCAGTTAGGGTAGGCCCTAATTAAGCTTAATCCATTTTACAAAATTAATAATACAACTCGGGGGTTTCCGAACGGTCTTCCCTTCAAATAAAGGGCAACAAAAGCAGAAATTTTCCATATTCTTGGATTTTGGAGCTAGGTAGGGTAATTAAATTTATGCAGATTCTTAAAGGATCTCGTATAAAATAAAATTTCGGCCAAATGTATTTTTCATATTTCATTTAGTAGTTCAATTGAGTATATTGAGCTATCATATTGAACTATCACAGGCAACTTTTGCCATAAGTTTAATATTGCAAATTTTTATCTGGCCAATTTGTTAATTCAAAGATTCTCAAAACCAAACAATGAAATATTAGGGCTGGAAATCAGCTTTTAGAATCTACTTGTTATTCTATTATATTAAAACTTACAATTACTCATAGACCTAGCTACCTACTAGTATTAAATTAAAATTAGCCCCAAGGTAAATAAAGATTAACAATTTCAAAGGATTCTCCTTGGGAAGGTTAGGAGAAGCAGAGTGGGCTGCATCCCTTTACCTCCCTATGGAGTAGAGGACTCTTCTGCAACAACTGGAAGAGTCAGCTGTAAATATCCGCACTAAATATCCGCAAATTTTTAGATCATAGTATCGTACCTATTTTGATAAAGTTTCAACATTATATTTTATTTAAGATATCGGTATCAAATCATAGATTTGAATACAATAGCTAAAAGGAAGTCCCTTAAATTTTTCTCCTGTATCTTAAGATTAAGTTAGCCATATAATAAAATGTTAATTTGTGTTGAATTTAATATAATTTGCCTTCCGATTAATCTTCAACTTTCCTGAACAGCAGTTGAGGAACATCGAAGTAGTTTTCCGAACCTCCGAATACTGAACACTACCAGAGATTAAGGGAAACGGGGACAATTCCACGTAACCAAGAATATGTAGCACGACGGCCCGTTGCTGTGGAGTAGTGCATACTGGACCTAGTACAACGTAGCACAACTACCAGTGTTCGAAGAATTTCTAGACGAATTGGTGAATCCGCATCGCATGTATGGCGAACCATACATGAGGAGGATTTGTATCCCTATCATTTGCAACGTGTGCAAGCTCTTTAACCTGATGATTACGATAAACTTGTTTAATTTTGCCAGTGGATGGTTATGCTTCGCCAAATTCTTAATCGCATACTGTTTAGTGATGAAGCACAATTCACTCGGGATGGAATTAACAACAGACGAAATTTTCACTTGTGGTCTGCCGATAATCCCCACGGTATCGTCGAAGGAAACTTTCAACATCGATTTTCGGTGAATGTTTGGTGCGATGTAATTGAAGATCAGCTGACTGGACCGTTCGTTTTGGAAAAACGATTAACTGCTGATATTTATCTAAACTTCCTGACGAACGAATTGCCGCTTTTGATGGAGGACGTGCCCTTGGAGACAAGGGGCAGGATGTTCTTTCAGCACGATGGGGCGCTACCACCACCATGGGTCAATTGGGTCATGTTACGGATTACTTGAATCAGCGTTACGGGAATCGTTGGCTTGGTCGTACTGGTTCAGTATTGTTGCCCCCGAGATCTCCGGACCTAACCCCGTCCGATTTCTTTTTATGTGGCCTTATTAAAGAAATGGTCTACAAGACCAAGTACAAACGAGAGAGGCTCTTGCGTCAGATTATGGATGCCGCTGCTTACATTGGAGAACACTCCGAAATGATTCAATGGGCAGTGGACTCTTGTTTGGAACAATTAAGGTTGTGCATTGAACACCGAGGCGGACATATTGAGCATTTATAAAGTATCGCATAAAGGTAGCAATAAATACATCAGATTGATACTCGTTTATTTTTTTCCGTGCACCTTAAAACGTCCGTAGCTGCGCAACGGTTAGAAATAGCACATATGTTGTATTAACTCTTTTACTCGATATCACCCCCACCCCCAAAAATCACCCCCAAAAGTATGGCAGACCAGTTAAGAAACGCCCTGTATAATACCCTGAGCATAAGCAGCCAACTTTTTAATAATCAATACAATGATATACAAGTCATAAAAATGAAGTAAAATGCAGCAGCAGAAGAGTTCAATGTACAAGATCATGAGTTTCCCTCTTATAGTTACAGAAATTGAAGGCCAAATAAACCTTGAGGATAGTGTCCCATACAAACACTCTCCAAGGCTAAAGTCGTTTACCTCACTTCATTAAAATATTTGTACAAAAGCTCTCAACTGTTGTTTAATTAAATTTTATATCATTGATACAAGAAAAATCGAATCTTGGTCTGTATGACCCATGTTTTAATGTGTATTTAAATAAAATTTCCTTCAATACATAGTATTGTACAAATTAACTGCACCATTCTTAAAAGAGTGGTGCAATTAATTTGCACAGTACTGTAGATACACAGATCAGTTAAGTAACACCCTTAAAACCAAACTGTTTAGATGTTCATATCCAGTCATATAACTGGCATAGTAAAATTCTCTTTATTACTGTTCGAGAAGCAGGTGGTGACAGCAATAAGCCTGTAATTATTACTGGATAGAAAGAATGTCCCCATATTTATTTTTGACAAGGGGAAAGATATATACCCTCATAAACTCTTCCAGGAATATACTGTAACTGAGTAAGGATGGTTGAGAAAAGCAATGAGACGTGTAGACTACCCATGTCACTGGCATAGTTTGTTTATGATTGGTCATCTACCCCTGAGGCATAACTAGTTTTTAACTCCTTAATCAAACTCATAATTTCAGGAACTGAAGTCCAGGTATTTTCCTTGGAACCTCCGAACAGATGTTTCATTGCTGTCCCATATTGATATTAACCCTTCCCACATTATTAAGAATGCTTAAAGAATGGCTCTTCCATCGTCTTGCAATTTCCTCTTTGTTTACATTATATTATGCCTGCTTTATATTGACCCCTACTTTTACACACATTTATGTACCCACTCCTATTCTGCATCTATCATAAAGGCATCATAAACCACAAGTGTCTTTTGTTTCTCTTGCATGTTAAAACCCAAACTTCAATGTTTAATAAACAAAGAAGCTTTCCTGACCTTAAGTTTTTAACTCGAATCCTCCGAATTCAATACCCTTTGGCTACGGTTTACACGCCAATTTCAAACTAAATATACCTGCGCTGTCTATCTCCTAATTCTACTAACTATCCAAAATTTTTTGACTACCTCATTTGCAAAGTGGAATACATTCTATCCCACTTTCTCTTTGCTGAAATCTCCATTTTAGGATATTTCAATGCTCACCACCACCTTTGGCCTTCCTATCATTTCACTAACATCCCTCGTGAATTAGCTTACAACTTTTCTATCCTGAATGACCTAGAGCAGACTGTACAGCACCCCACTCGTATCCCCGATCGCCTTGGCGATAGGCCCAACGTTTTGGATTTACTTCTCACCTCTCATCCTTCTTACTCTGTCAAACTTTTTTCTCCGTTGGGCTCCTCCATCCACAATCTTACATCTGTTTCCTGTCCTATCGCTCCAATTCGGCCTTTGGATCCTCCCAAGAGGAGACACCTTTGGCCAGACGTGGATTAAGACACTTCAGGACCCGGGCAATGAAGAATATGGGGGCCCTTTCCTGTAACTTTTTATTAACAATACATGTACATTGTACAGTACATAGTACATTTACACGAATTATATGTACGGTGTTCAGGCTAATTGAGAAACAAACTTAAAAGAACCTTAACACAGTATTTTGCCGTTTTCCAAAACCAAACAGTATAAACAAATTTTACTTTAGGGCCTATAAAACAAAATAAAACAGGGAATTTGTCAGTTTGTGTACTGTCATATTTAATCAAAAGAAGCTTCCGAAATCTCGAATTATATCATCGAAACTCAGTTGATTGGGGGGCCTCTCAAGCATGGGAGCCTGAGGCTTCAGCCTCACTAGCCTGCCTTTGGCACTTTGGCGCCACTGCTTGGTAGTCACTTAGGCAATACTTCTGTGATTTTCCATGGAATGATTACTGCTTCCGTGGCCACGGTCCTTCCAAGTGCCTGGAGTCTTGTGCAAAAGCTAATAGGATGTTAGGCTTCATAGCGCGTAATTTCGAATTTAAATCGAAGGATATTATATTGCCCCTTTACAAGTCCCTAGTCAGGCCTCATTTAGAATATGCCGTTCAGTTTTGGTGCCCGTACTTGCGTGAGGATATTGATAGGTTAGAAAGGGTTCAGCGTCGTGCCACGAAACTGATTCTGTCATTGCGCAACAAGCCTTATGAAGATAGGATTAAAGAGTTAGACTTGCATTCACTCGAAACTAGGAGATTAAGGGGGGAGCTTATTGAAGTTTTAAAAATCGTTAATAACATCGATAACGTAAATTTTGACAAATTGTTCACTTTTGATAATAGCAATACTCGTAATAACGGATTTAAGTTGCGTGGCAGACGTTTCATTACTAATATCGCTAAAAACTTCTTTACGTTTAAAGTAATTGATAAATGGAATAATCTTCCCGCGTCAGTCGTTCATTCTACCAGCGTTAATATGTTTAAGAACCGTTTAGATAGGCATTTTAAAAATGTTAACGTTGTTTAAAATAAAAAACAATTAGGAACAGGAGCTCTGGGGGTGGTGGTCGAGGATGAGTCTGTTGACGACTAATGCCAGCTTGTGACATGCCAGCGTGTGATGCCAGCAATTAAAAAAAAAAAAAAAATTAGACTAACATGAACGTAGATGTAGCTCGTAGAGTAAACTAACCCACTTTTTGTTTAACTTTACCTACTTTGTTTTTTCTTATCCTCTCCTTACTTGCATGTCTGTAGTTTGCATGGTATGACTGTGAGTTAAGACTGTGTTTGCATGGTATGACTGTGAGTTAAGACTGTGTTTGCATGGTTTGTAAGCGTTCATATTTTACTTCTTTTCATCTTTCACCCCTTTCCTATTCTCTCCGACTATTTTTCTGACTTGTCGGCAGTGGCCGGCGGATGATGATGGTGAGTCTTTTTTCTCTTTTTCTGAATGAATGTTAACCCACGAGTGATAGGTGTTCCTCCTTACTTAACCCCTTATTCTCTTCTCTTCTCTTAACCCCCTACTCTTTCCTTTCTCTCGGGCTAACCTTAGAGTGGATCTTAGGGTCTTTGTTAGCCTTAGCTTCTGTAGATCTGTAGAAGTGTGCTGAGCTCATCACCCAGGTGATTCTCTCGGGCATAGAGGTGTACATTCCATATTCTATTCCTACTACTAATGCAAAAAAAAACCTTGATTTAACTTTACTTGCTCTAATGCTACCTGCAACAGAGGAGGCTTTCAGAAGGTACAGTCGTCATCCAACTCCTGACGCTCACTCAGCTTATATTTCTGCCCGGAATGTGCAAAATCTATTCTTCAACTCGCTAAAAATTCCTTCATCCGACAAAAATGTGAAAATCTATCCAATTCTAATTCTTCTCGCTCTTTCTGGCATCTAGCTAAGAACATCTCGAACAACTTTACATCCTCTTCTTTCCCTCCTCTTTTCCATTCCGACGGCTCAGTTCCCGTCTCTTCTGATAAAGCTGAACTCTTCGCTCTAACTTTGCCTCCAACTCAAGTATGGACGATTCCGGTGCTAGTGATCCATCTCCTCCGCCCCCTCCCGCCCCCTCCTCCGCCCTCTGCTTCGGCACCGACACCATGCCCAGGTGAACACACTCATCTTTGTCTTTCATCTAGTACTTTTCCTTCCTGCTGGAAGCTCGCTTTCATTCAGCCTGTCCTAAAGAAGGGTGACCGCTCTCATCCTTCCAACTTTCATCCAACTGCTTTGATTTCTTGTCTTTCTAGTGTTTGAATCTATCCTTAATAGGAAAATTCTTAAACACATCTCTTCTCACACTCTTCTTTCAGATCATCAGTATGGATTCCGCAAGGGACTCTCTACTGCCGATTTTCTTGCATATCTCTTTGACTCTTCGTCAGCCAGACTCTGTACTGAACGGACGCATTTCCTGAGCTCTCTGATATCTAATATACTATTTCAGAAATGAAGCCTTATATATATATATATGTAACAGTTTTTTTGCGCACACCTACAGGTCGCTACAATTGGTGTAGAACAATGCGGTTTTCACCATTCGATGCGTCTTTTTATTGTGCAGTGCCCATGCTAAAAAAAATTCCCGAACATAAATCCTGCCCCCTCCTTTTAGGGGTACAGTTCTTCCCATTTCTTCATTTTTAATCATAATTTTGGCACAAAATGGGGGAGGGGTGGGGTAATGGGGAGGGAGGGGGTTAATGGGGAAACTCAGAAAAATAGATGCGATATATATATGTAACCAAAAATGGGGAGGGGTGGAGTAATGGGGAGGGGGTGGGGTTAATGGGGAAACTCAGAAAAAAAATTGGTGGGGTAAATTGGGGAGAGGGGGGAAGGGGGAGGGGGATTGGGGAGGAGGGATTGGGGGAGAGGGGTGGGGTAATGGGAGAGGGGGTGGGGTTAATGGGGAAACTCAGAAAAAAATGATAACCAACATCGATTCCGGTCAGGAAGATCATGCTTATCACAACTAATGGAACACTATAACAATATTATTGATGCACTCGAAACAATGAAAACTATGATTTGGCGGGCCATAAAACTATAGAAATGAACGCAGTCATGAAAATCTTAGGCTTCAAATCCGAGCTCATTGTATTAAGATTTGTGAAGCTTTAGATTTTCATGGCTGCGTTCTTTTCTGTAGTATTATTGAATGAATAATTGGTTTGCCAGTAACTGGAAGGCCGCAGGCACCCCAATTACTGAGGCCCAAGGTGAGACAAAATAAAATACGCCGTAGGCCCACAATTCAGCCGAAGCACTGCAGATCTAGCAAAAATCGGCGCGGAGCGCGACCTTTAGCTCGTCTATACTATTCAGAAATGATCTTTATATAATATAGATATATATCTATATATAATATTATGTAACAGTTTTTTTGCGCACACCTACAGGTCACTACAATTGGTGTAGAACAATACGGTTTTCACCATTCGATGCGTCTTTTTATTGTGCAGTGCCCATGCTAAAAAAAATTCCCCAACATAATTCCTTCCCCCCTTTTAGGGGTACAGTTTTTCCCATGCCTGTACACGCATTTTTTTAATTTTTCATTTTTAATCATAATTTTGGCACAAAATAAGTCAATATTTACTAAACATTTAATATCATTCGATTCACAAAAGATTTATTTATCGATTCAATTTCAAAAAGTATATATTTTTAAAATTCATAAAGAACTTTTTGCAAAAAACTAGAAACAAACATGCATTTTTAAAATTCAATGATTTTTATACAAAATATTTTGATATTTGTTATAATTTTAACATTTTTCGATTTACAAAAGATTTCTTTATCGATTCAACACAAAAAATTACATAATTAAAACGGGCAATTTAAATAAACACGAGTTTAAAGTTAAACGAGCCACACTCGAAATTATTTACAGTGACTTTTGTGCGTTTAATTACTGTGGCTTTTGTACAAATAATTTTATGTATACACAAACAATTTGATAGGATATTGATTTATCGTTCTATTTTTGAGTTGTCATAGAAATACGTTAATTAAGTTATCTGATTAGATGCGCTTTTATAGTTGAAGATCATTTTTAAAAAATTATTTATTTTCCCGACTTTAAAATATTACAAAATTTCTATTAGGTATCCTAATATCATTATGCCTGTCACTGTAAGTAAGAAAATAGCAATTATTTTCCATTTTATGAAAATTTCGGACCCCCTAGGCCTACAAAACGAATTTTCCCCTTTTCTTTATCAAAAATTGTTGATTTTCGGAAGTCTTTCGGTTATAAATTTGTACCAGTCGATTGTTTATCTATAATAATAATAATAATAATAATAAAAAGACGTGTGTGTGTGTGTGTGTTCCAGCCATCAGCCATAACTCCAAAATGGAAGCAGTTACAAACATGAAACTTCACACACATATTGATTAGGACCCGAGGTTGTGCACGTGGGTGTTAATAAATTAAATAATTAATTATAAAACATTAAATGACGTCATCAAGATCATTACGAAACCTATGGTAAAATTATTGAATACCCGGTTAGGTTCATTGAATGCCAGATTAGGTCATCTGTACGCCCTTGACGATTGGTTAGGTTAAGTCGTGATATTTTCGTTGGCTTTAACGAAAATATCATGACTTAACCTAACCAATCGTCAAGGGTGTACAATTAATCTAACCGGGCATTCAATTAACGTACCCGGGCATTCAATTAATCTAATCGGGCATTCAGTTGACCTAACCGGCCATTTAATTAACCTAATCGGGCATTCAGTTGACCTAACTGGGCATTCAATTAACCTAACCGGGCATTCAGTTTACCTAACCGGGCATATATATATATATATATATATATATATAGCGTTCAACATCCACCCCGGCAACGCCGGGTCGCTCCGCTAGTGTTATACTATATGTAGCAGTATATGTCACAGCTAGCTGTATATGTATATGTATATTGGTACTTACGTATTATCGGGACTACCAAACTATTATCGGGACTACCAAACTGTTTATTATGTATTTTTGGTCTCGTCATTTTCGTTTTCGAAGTAGTTACATTCACTTTTATAGAAAAGAACGCAGCAATGGAAATCTTAAGCTTCATGTCCGAACACATTGTACCAAGATTTGTGAAGCTTAAGGTTTTCATGGCTGCGTTCTTTTGACCGAAAACTATTGATTCCTCAGTAATTGGGGGGCCTGCAAATAGCTCGTGCTCGGCCGCGGAGTGACCTAGAACCGGGAAACTTGACAGAGCACCTCGGTAGCTCATGGGCTATCAGTTGGTGGTAGTTGCAGAATTTTTCGATGTGCCGTTTAGTCTATGCACGGTCCCGAAGAAAGCGGACAGACACATTTTAGCTCAATAGTATAGAGGACAAACGGTAGCTCGCTATCGTTCGCGACCGTTGTACAACTTGGCCCTACGGGCAGGTAGCCCTCCGGGCGGGTAGCACTATGATCCAGCTATAAAATTTAAAAAGACGCCATTACCCCCATTACCCCCAGCCCCACTACCCCCACACACAAAAGTAAAAAACGCCATTACTCCTATTACCCCCACCCCCTCCCCATTACCCCCTCCCCCAATTACCCCACCCCCCCCCCCTACCCCCGGGCGGGTAGCAGTATATGTCACACAATGTGAAGCTCAAGATTTTCACGGCTGCATTCTTTTCTGTAGTTTTATCGCGGTGCTGGGGCCTTCGGACCCAGTAATTGTGACCTAGGACCGGGAAACTTGACAGAGCACATCGGCAGCTCATGGGCTATCAGTTGGTGGTGGTTGCAGAATTTTCCGATGTGCCGTTTAGTCTGTGCACGGTTCCGAAGAAAGCGGACAGACACACGTACAGACACACAGACACATTTTAGCTCAGTAGTATATAGGATTACTTTTATCATTATGTATTTTTATTACTTATAATTTTATGTTTAGTGTTCCTTTTTTGTTTTTATTATTACTACCTGTATTATGAAACATTTTTTCTTTTGCCAATAAACTTTTCAGTTTCAATTTCAACTTTTATATATATATATATATATATACCATATGTCCCACAAAAAAGTACACTCAACTTTAGATTGTACTAACTCCTCCAAAAATTGAGATATTTTGGATCTGTTTGTTTGATTTAATATAGCAAATTATTCTTTGTTAACATTCAAATTTATTCATGTTTAAACGATTTAGTGTTTAAGCATCTGATTTTAACTGAAGGGTACAGTACAACAAAATGGATTGCGCAGAATTGGTCAATGAAAAAATAATGTGTGTGCTATCGATGTAATGAAAAGACAAATACATAATAATAGATACTTTAACATAATTTTAATAAGACACAAAGCAGATTTTTCTTTATTCCTTATTGCAAAAGTTATGCTTAGTTTCGTTTTCTTTCAACATGACTGCCATTCCTATCGATACAAATCTGGAGTCGAGCTCTCATCTTCCCCATCACTCTTTTGATAAGATCTGGATTGTCTTTTAACAAGTTGATGTCAGCTGTGATGCGAGTCCTCAAATCATCTAAGTTGATAGGTTGTGATGCAAATACTCTATTTTTCAAATGACCCCATAAAAAGTAATCACACGGGGTCAAGTCAGGGCTTCTGGGAGGCCATTCAATGTCATGGCCTGTAGCAATTACTCTTTGGTGGAAGACTTCCTGCAAGCGTTCCTTCACAATAACTCTCCTGTGAGCAGGAGCTCCGTCTTGCACCCACTAATCGATTTCCATAAGTAATACGTATTTGTGGAAGGATTTCTCGGTCTATCATTTCTAGGTAAGCTCCACCATTTAGATTACCATCGTAAAAGACTGGGCCAATTACCGCTCCATTACCGCACAGTCCTACCCAGAGAGACAGTTTTTGTCTAGAGTTATTCTTTTCGTAGATATGATTGTCAGGTTGATGATTTTTTGGTGCATACTGACGGCAGATTTGTCTGTTCACTAGACCATTCATAAAAAAGGCCGCCTCATCTCCAACCACTAATTGTTCCGTGAATCTTTCTGGTTTTTCAAGAAACCACTGGGCAAATCTTAGGCGGCGAGGTAGATCTCCTTCAATGAGTTGATGTCGAATTTCCATTCTGTATGGGTACAAATTCAAATCCTCACGAACTATTCGATGAAATGACATGCGTGAGAGTTCTGTACCATTTCGCCTGGTGGACACTTTTGGATTTCTCTCTAATAAATGCCGAACATGCTGAATGTTCTCGTCTGTTCTTGCCGTCTTCGGATGGCCTGAACGTCCTTTGTTCAAATTGAGGACCGTTCCTTCTTCTTTGTATTTCCGAACATTCTTCAAAATTGTATGTTTAGTTGGAGAAGCTCTATCGGGAAATTGCAGTTCGAAGGTATTCTGAACTTGATTTAAGCTTTTAGTTTGCAGATAAGTTGTGACCATGAGAACGCGCTGCCTTCGTGTAAACTGCATGATAAGGGTTTCAAAGTTATTTATAAATTTAGTAATTCAGATTCTTCATTTATATGTATGACTCGTATCTTAGATACAAAAGTTCGAATTATTTTAAAAAAATATATGCAATATCCTTCGACGTAAAAAGTAGCACATTGGTTAAAGCAAGAGGAGCTATCTGGCTGGGAGAAATGATCATTCCGCGCAACCCATTTTGCTGTACCCTTCAGTTAAAAGCAGATGCTTAAACACTAAATCGTTTAAACATGAATAAATTTGAACGTTAACAAAGAATAATTTGCTATATTAAATCAAACAAACAGATCCAAAATATCTGAATTTTTGGAGGAGTTAGTACAATCTAAAGTTGGGTGTACTTTTTTGTGGGACATATGGTATATATATATATATATATATCTTCTATAATAATAATAAAAGGACGTGTGTGTGTGTGTGTGTGTGTGTTCTAGCCATAACTCCAAAATGGAAGTAGTTACAAACATGAAACTTCACACACATATTGATTAGGTCCCCAAGTTGTGCACCTGGGTGTTAATAAATTAAATAATTAAAATTACTGGGCCAAAAAGCCCCAGCACCGCGAATAAACTACAGAAAAGAACGCAGCCGTGAAAATTTTGAGCTTCACATTGTGTCAAGATTTCTGAATCTTAAGATTTTCATGACTATAGTTTTACTGACCAAATAATTGAACCCCCAATTACTGTCGGTTCAATTATTTGGTCAATAAAACTATAGAAAAGAACACAGTCATGAAAATCTTGAGCTTCACCGTGCCGTCCGTAATCCTATATACTATTGAGCTAAAATGTGTGCTCTGTCAAGTTTCCCGGTCCTAGGTCGCAATTACTGGGTCGGAAGGCCCCAGCACCGCGATAAAACTACAGAAAAGAACGCAGCCGTGAACGTCTTGAGCTTCACATTGTGTGACATATACTGCTACCTGCCCGGGGGTAATGGGGGAGGAGGTGGGGTAATTGGGGGAGTGGGGGTGGGGGTAATAGCGTGTTTTACGTTTGTGTGAGGGGGTAATGGGGGAGTGGGGGTGGGGGTAATGGGGGAGAGGGGTGGGGGTAATGGGGGTAATGGCGTTTTTTTAAATTTTATAGCTGGATCACAGTGCTACCCGTCCGGAGTCCGGAGAGCCAAGTTGTACAACGGTCGCGAGCGATAGCGAGCTACAGCTTGTAATAATCTATAATAATAAAAGGACGCAGTTCCAAACATGAAACTTCACACACATATTGATTAGGTCCCGAGGTTGTGCATCTGAGTGTTAATAAATTAAATAATTAATTTAAAAAAATTAAATGACGTCATCAAGATCATTACGTCATTACGTATATATATATATATATATATATATATATATATATATATATATATATATATGCCCGGTTAGGTTAATTGTACGCCCTTGACGATTGGTTAGGTTAAAGCGTGATATTTTCGTTAGCTTTAACGAAAATATCACGACTTAACCTAACCAATCGTCAAGGGCGTACAATTAACCTAACCGGGCATTCAATTGACCTACCCTGGAATTCAATTAATCTAATCGAGCATTCAGTTGACCTAACCGGGCATTTAAGTAACCTAATCTGGCATTCAGTTGACCTAACCGGGCATTCAATTAACCTAACTGGGCATTCAGTTTACCTAACCGGGCATATATATATATATATATATATATATATATGATGAATAAAACCACGAAGGAAAGGAAACACAAAATGGTGCTCAAGCGCTTTCGTCTAATGACATCCTCAGGAACACTGAAGTACATAAAAAGGGTTAAGCCTATATTAGGTTACAGAAAGAAAAAAAGAAAAAATAAATAACATACATACACACACACACCATATATATATATATATATAATACATACATATCTATATATCAAATACATACATACATACATATATATACAATAAACAGAGAAGTAAAATAATAAAAAAAAAAAAAAAAAATTAAAATTAAAACCTTAAAGGATTACCAGTGAGGCGTACAAATTTGTAAGGAAAATATCGATTTTTAGCACAAGATCAAATGGATTATAAAGATACAAATTTATACTGGAAACTCTGCGGGTTTTAACACAATGCTGCCTATGGTCAGGTTTCGATATATATAAAAAAAAAAATGCAAATTAAAAGTTAATCGATTTTTAGCACAAGATCAAATGGATTATAAAAATACAAATTTATACTGGAACTCTGTCCGGGTTTTAACACAATGCTGCCTATGGTCAGGTTTCGATATATATAAAAAAATAAAATGCAAATTAAAAGTTAATAAAGTAGAAGACAAGTTTACCAAAGATTTAATGTTTTTCCCTTCTTATCCAAATCTTTTTAAAGGAATTCAACATAACAGGATCGAGTTGAAAGACCTTTGCTTATGTTGAAGTTATTTGAAAATTGGATAATGGCAGACTCAAGAATATTTCTATTAACAATGTTGCTTGAATGGAATAAAACTGAAGCATTATTCCAATCAATACAGTGGGCTAACTCTGACAAATGGACAAAAAGGGCACTGGACAACTGTCCTGTTCTAACGGAATATTGATGCTGTTTTATACGTGTGTGCAAATCCTTTCCCGTCTGACCTATGTAAAAGGAATCACATTGTTTACAACCAATTTTATAGATAATGCCTGAATTATTGGTAGGGCTATTTTTTAGCGACTTCTGAGTGATCGAGGCCCGTAGTGTAGTGGTAGCATGTCTGACCGGCAATCGGAAGGTCCTGAGTTCGATTCCCGGGCGGTCACCTCATTTTTCATTTGTTCGTATTTCTCTTCCTCGTGTGCAGAACACTCCTCTATACTTACGTCGTTTCTATACATTAATATACTGCGTGGTCATTGCAGTTAAATGTACATATTCACGATTTGCGAGGGTGCCCTCTCAAGGCATTGGTTTCTGCCCTATGTAGGAGAATTGCGACTTCTGAGTGATCGAGGCCCGTAGTATAGTGGTAGCATGTCTGACCGGCAATCGGAAGGTCCTGGGTTCGATTCCCGGGCGGTCACCTCATTTTTCATTTGTTCGTTATTTCTCTTCCTCGTGTGCAGAACACTCCTCTATACTTACGTCGTTTCTATACATTAATATACTGCGTGTCATTGCAGTTAAATGTACATATTCACGATTTGCGAGGGTGCCCTCTCAAGGCATTGTTTCTGCCCTATGTAGGAGAATTGCGACTTCTGAGTGATCGAGGCCCGTAGTGTACTGGTAGCATGTCTGACCGGCAATCGGAAGGTCCTGGGTTCGATTCCCGGGCGGTCACCTCATTTTTCATTTGTTCGTTATTTCTCTTCCTCGTGTGCAGAACACTCATCTATACTTGCGTCGTTTCTATACATTAATATACTGCGTGGTCATTGCAGTTAAATGTATATATATATATATATATATATATAGCGTTCAACATCCACCCCGGCAACGCCGGGTCGCTCCGCTAGTTGCTTCTACTTTTGCATATTGCTAATAATTTTACTTTTGGAAAGTTTTGAATTTTATATACTTGTGTTTATATTCACATTGTTATAGTTAAGTAATTGAATAGTAGTGGTTTTTAGCGATTTAGAAGTTTTCATAGCGTTCCGGCTTAATTTAACTTAAACTTGTGACGGTTATAAACTAATTTTAACTGCGTGATGCCGTCGCAGAAAGCGTCGTGTGTTAGGTGTTGGGTAAACCGATGGTATTCGGATTTTAAAGATTATAACGGCGGTCCTACGGCGATTACCGAGAGATCAGTTTGTTTCTTTTGCGAGTTAAGGGAGGAAATAGCTGACACAAAACGCAGTGTACGTGAGGTAACGGAAAGACTTGCAACGCTTGATGAGGGCAGGGGTAGGGCTACGGTTGACGAAAGCCGAACCAATACTAACGTTGAAGACGTTAGTAATTTGAAGAGTGAGGTGCGTAACCTAGTTTCTAGTTTAGGTAGCTTATTGGGAAGGTTGGATAGAGTTCAGGAAGGGGTTAAGGTTAGTCCGAGATTAGTAGATGGGGAGGGATTTAGAGAAGTTAAGGGTGGAGCTAGGCCGCGTACGTTAGGTGATAGGAATCCCCCCCTATCGAGGTTTCGAACCCTTTCGCCCATTTGGAAAGGGACGTGAATGAGTGGGAAACTATTTTAATTGGGGACTCTTTAGTGCGCCATATGGACACAGAGTTCGTTGAACGGCATCCAACCAAGAGGAGGAGGGTCTGTCTCCCAGGGGCCAGGGTTGACAGAGTTAGAGACGAAGTGGATAGGATTGACGTTGCCTCCCGTCACTCGATGTTGGTGACGATGGTAGGGGCAACGACTCGTATAGGCCCGATACGAGAGTGCCTGACCTTTTGGAGAGATATAGGGGGTTAATTAGGTCCCTAAAGGCGAGGTCAGATAGGTCTTTAGTTCTAGGTATTACCCCTAGGCACGGTTTGGGTCTTAGGATTACGTCTAAAACGATATTTTTTAATACTAAATTAGAAGAGATTTGTGCTGAGGAAAATGTACCCTTCGTAAAGCTGTGGTCAGAATTCAGTGATCCTAGCCTTTTTATAAAAGATGGGGTGCATTTTAATGAAATAGGTAATGCTAGGCTAGGTAGGTTAATTGACGAAAACGTACGAAAGCTGTATAGGTCGAAGCCTTCTTTAAACGTTGTGGGTCCGGGGAACGCGGGCCCGACGTGAAAAATAGTTTAAAACGTGGTTTAAACGTCCGCGTAGTATTAGAAATAAATTAAACGAATTTAAGGCGATAATTTATTCCGGCAACTACGATATAGTTGCTATCACTGAAACGTGGTTAAATACCGTGACTCGGGACTTGTTGGGGGAACTTGATATACCGGGTTTTAAACTCTTTACTAATGATAGGTTACATAGGATTGGTGGCGGCGTTTTGCTGTACATTCGTAATTCCCTTAGGGCTATCGAGGTTAAGATAGATTTTCCGGCAGCAATTAATGCGATATGCGTTGAAGTTAGGGCGCGTAGTATTAGTTTTAATTTTGTTGTTGTTTATAGACCTCCCGTTCAACCCCTCGATACCGATACTAGATTTTACTCACTTCTTGGTAACTTTATTGACAATCGGAATAGTATAATTGTCGGAGACTTTAACTGCCCTAATGTTAATTACGAGACTTTTACTGGTAATGAGGAGGGTTTGAGATTGAGTTCATGGAAGATAATTTTTTACGACAGATGGTTACCGAACCAACGCGCGGTGACAATATTTTAGATTTGGTGATGACGAACGGCGAAAATATAGTCGAAGGTTTAGAAGTAGGCGAGAGTTTAGGATGTAGTGATCATCAAATTCTTAGGTTTAAGTTATTGATAGAAAACACTAAGGATAGTAACGTAATAGAAGTCCCTGATTTTCGTAGGGCTAATTTTGATAGTTTTGCGGATAGGATGAGAGTAGTGGACTGGGATAACTTATTTATGGGTAATGACACAAATTTGCATTGGGAGGCGTTTAAAGAAAGTTTTATGAATATTGAAAGGGAGTTTATTCCTCGTAGGCCCAAGCGCGCTAGAAATCATGGTAGGCCCAAGTGGTGGACTAGGGAAATAGGCGAGTTCATAAACGAGCGTAACAGAGCGTATAGACTTAATAAGCGCAATGGCACGGCAGCTAACTTTAATAGATATATCGAGCTTAGACGTCAGGTTAAAAGATCAGTTAGGAATGCTAAGCGTAATTTAGAGATACTTATAGCTGCGGATAGTAAACATAATCCAAAAAGTTTTTTGAATACGTCAATAATCGTAAGCCGATAAAAGATAACATAGGCCCTCTAGTGGATGTTAACGGCGCTTTGGCTTCTGACGCTCAGGCGATGGCGGGTATTTTCAATAACTTTTTTGCGACAGTTTTTACCGTAGAAGACGTAAATAATGTCCCCGACGTGGACGATATCGTTCCATTTAGTAGCGAGACTATTTTGGATGAAATAACTGTTTACGAGGGTGAGATTGCGCATTATATCGATAGGCTAAAAGTTAGCAAGGCTCCAGGCCCTGACGCTTTTTATCCCAGACATTTGAAAGATTTGAAAGACGTTATTGTAGGCCCCTTAACGAAGATTTTTAATCAGTCACTCGAAACGGGGATTATTCCTGAAGACTTCAAATTAGCTAACGTCACGCCCATTTTTAAAAAAGGCGACCGCACAGTAGCTAGCAATTATAGGCCCATTAGCTTAACGTCAATTGTCGGTAAACTTTTGGAATCCGTAGTTAGGGATCGTATCATCGATCACTTAGAAAGTCGAGATTTGATTAATAGTAGTCAGCATGGGTTTCGACGCCATAGATCTTGTTTAACTAATTTGTTAGAATTTTATAACGAAATAGTGCGCGAATACGATAGGCATAGAGCGGCTGACGTTATTTATTTATTTTAAAAAGGCGTTCGATACAGTTCCGCATAGATTAATTGCGAAGGTTAAAGCGCACGGTATACGCGGTCAGGTAGCTAACTGGTTAGAGGAATGGCTTCGTGCTAGGAGACAGAGGGTCGTTGTTAATGGTAGTGAATCGGGGTGGTTGGATGTAGGTAGCGGTGTCCCACAGGGTTCAGTGTTAGGCCCATTGCTATTCGTAATTTACATTAACGACATAGATGTAGGATTGACTAGTAACGTGTCAAAATTCGCGGACGATACTAAAATAGGCGGTAAGGTTGTTAACGAGGACGATAGAAATAGGCTCCAAGACGATGTAAATAGGATTATGGAGTGGACGGATAAGTGGCAGATGCAATTTAACGTAGACAAATGTAAAGTTTTGCATATAGGTTCTCGTAACAATAATTACACGTACACGATGGATGATAGAGAGTTAGCGAGCGTTGACGAGGAAGTAGATTTAGGCGTACGCGTATCTAAGGATTTAAAAGTTAGGAACCAGTGCCTGGAGTCTTGCGCAAAAGCTAATAGGATGTTAGGCTTCATAGCGCGTAATTTCGAATTTAAATCGAAGGATATTATATTGCCCCTTTACAAGTCCCTAGTCAGGCCTCATTTAGAATATGCCGTTCAGTTTTGGTGCCCGTATTTGCGTGAGGATATTGATAGGTTAGAAAGGGTTCAGCGTCGTGCCACGAAACTAATTCCGTCATTGCGCAACAAGCCTTATGAAGATAGAATTAAAGAGTTAGACTTGCATTCACTCGAAACTAGGAGATTAAGGGGGAGCTTATTGAAGTTTTCAAAATCGTTAATAACATCGATAATGTAAATTTTGACAAACTGTTCACTTTCGATAATAGCAATACTCGTAATAACGGATTTAAGTTGCGTGGCAGACGTTTCATTACTAATATCGCTAAAAACTTCTTTACGTTTAAAGTAATTGATAAATGGAATAATCTTCCCGCGCCCGTCGTGAACTCTACCAGCGTTAATGTGTTTAAAAACCGTCTAGATAGGCATTTTAAAAATATTAACGTTGTTTAAAATAAAAAAAAATTGGCAACAGGAGCTCTGGGGGTGGTAATCGGAGATGAGTTTGTTGACGTCTAATGCCAGCTTGTGACATGCCGGCTTGTGATATGCCAGCAAAAAAAAAAAAATAGACTAGCACGAACTTAGTTGTAGCTTGTTGAGTAAATTAACCTACGTTTTGTTATTTATGTTTTTTTCTTCTCTCCTTATTTGCATGTCTAGCTCTTTTTATTGCATGTCTGTAGTTTGCATGGTATGATAGTGTTTGAGTTAAGAATGTGTTGCATGGTTTGTAATGCGTTCTTATTTTACTTCTTTTCATCTTTCACGCCTTTCCAGCCTAGTGGGCTGCATCCTCTACCTCCCTATGGAGTAGAGGATCGGTCTGCAACAGCTGGAAGAATGTGTTTCTTTGAGTAAGAATATGTTCTTGAGTTAAGAATGTATTGCATGGTTTGTATGCGTTCTTATTTTACTTCTTTTCATCTTTCACCCCTTTCTGGCAGAGTGGGCTCTACCTCCCTATGGAGTAGAGGACCGTTCTGCAGTCTTTCCTATTCTCTCCGACTATTTTTCTGACTTGTCGGCAGTGGCCGGCGGATGATGATGGTGAGTCTTTTATTCCCTTTTTCTGAATGAATGTTAACCCACGAGTGATAGATGTTGCTACTTACTTAACCCCTTATTCTCTTCTCTTAACCCCCTACTCTTTCCTTTCTCTCGGGCTAACCTTAGAGTGGATCTTAGGGTCTTTGTTAGCCTTAGCTTCTGTAGATCTGTAGATCCTTTCAGGATTTCGGTGAAACCTTTTCTGTTGCGCTAGACATATCAAAAACTTTTGATAGACTTTGCACATATCTTTACTCTCCAAACTGCCTTCTTTCAATTTCTATTATTCTATCTGTGCCTTCATTTCTGATTTCCTTTCTGGCTGATTTATAGCTGCAGTTGTAGATGGCCACTGTTCTTCTCCTAAAGCTATTAACCGTAGTGTTCATCAAGGTTCTGTGCTGTCACCCACTCTTTTCCTTTTATTTCTCCTCTGAGCACTGTTTAGAAAATTTTAGATCACGAGTAACTGTAATGTCGAGATCTTTTTTCCCAGCTGATATCCTCTAACCAGTTTCCTTGCATGTCATAATTAAAGTTTTAGCTATTTCTACCAAAATGAATGACTTTGCATTTTGAACATTGAATTCCATCTGTCATTTGCTAGCCTGGGAAACTACTCTAATCTATCAAGATCTTTTTGCAGATAAGAATTTCCTCTATATGTAACTGGGACAACTAGGCCCTACTTTTGTATTATTCACAAATTTAGAAATTTTATTACCTACAATCTACATCCTTCTCTAATTCGTTTAGATATAAAATAACTAGTAATGGACCTAACACTGATCCCTGTGGGTGCCTACTTTTCACTTTCTGTCACCCTAATTCATGACCATTTAAAATTATTCTCTGTTCTCTGCCTTCTAGCAATTTTCTACCTAATTCATAACTAATAATGTTATCCCATTATTTTTTATTTATATAGAAGTCTTCTATATGAGACCTTGTCAACTATCTTAATAAATTCCAAATAAATAACATGTACATCATATCTATTATCTACCTGATCAGTTAAAAAGCCTAAGAGATTAGAGAAACAAGACGTTCCTGATCTAATTCCATGTTGGGTAACTTTAAATAAGATTAAAATCATACAGTGCTCTTGAGTAATATTCATAATTCTTTCTAGTATCTTCTTTACCAGTGTTGATGTAGTTACAGGATGATTACCCTACACTTAAGACCAATAACCTAATATGTTCAACAACCTGAGAATTCACCTTGACTACAGGTGCAGATTCATTGAACTTGGATTAACTGAATCCTAACTGGGAGAAACACACTCCATGTAGATTGAGATTAAAAAATAAAGAAAGGATTACCAGTGACTTCATTCATCCAGTTGGATGATCTTGCTTTCACTTTAAGCAGCAGGTAATTGAATTCCACATCAATAATGCAAGATGTTTGTAAGAACAAGATTGGCTGCGAAAACACTCAGTCCTTTTACCCAGTTTATTAAACAACTGATTTTGAGAGCAATAGCTACATTATTAATTTTATAAACAAATATATAAAAATACAATACCAAACTATTTTAAACAAATACTGTATGTAAAAAGGCAAAATAAGCAGCATTTTAAATAAATATATAAAAAACCAAAGCTAAAATAGGAATATTTCCTATACCCAACAGTTAATTAATCCCTCAACATTCACCACATTCACACCACAAGTTATCAGAAAAGATAACATTTCCGGGCTCCAGATGTTGCTCTAGGGCAGGGGTCCCCAACCTTTATGTGCCGAAGAGCACATTCAAGACTACCGGTAGTGCGGCGGGCACCATTTATTTTTTCAATGCAAATTTATGGTTGGACTTAATAATGAACATAATACACAAAAAAAACATTTAATTCCTATGTAAAATAATGAACGTAATACACAAAAAAAAACATTTAATTCCCATGTAAAATAATGAACGTAATACACAAAAAAACAACATTTAATTCCTATGTAAAATAATGAACATAATACACAAAAAAAATTTCATTCCTATGTAAAATAATGAACATAATACACCAAAAAAACAAGGATGGGCTAACTAAGATCTTAAAAAAAATTATCAAAACGATAACTTAATTTATTTATAAAGAAATAATTATCTTCAAATAAATGAGCATCTGTTTCTGTAATTAACTACTAAAATTTAATAAAATGTCAAGTATGTTACATATTTTAAATATTTAGTAACTAAATATTTAAAATATGTAACATGCTTAACATTTTATTAAAAATTTGAATAAAAACTTATCAATCGTAGTCAGTCAGTGGCGGGCACACGCAAACGGGTCGGCTGGCACCATGGTGCTCGCGGGCACAGGGTTGGGGAGTGGGGCCGGGCGGCGGCGGCAGAGCTGGGCACTTGCGTTTTTTTGCGCGTTTTTTTGCGGTACTGCGGTACTGCGGTACTACTACCGCACTACCAAACCGGTACCGCATAACGCAGTACCGCAAAGGATCGCTGAAAGTACAGCAGTACCGCTACCGCATTCAAATTTCCCGCGGTACTTTCCGCGGTACCGACCAACACGGTAGTACCGCAGTACCGCAGTACCGCAAAAAAAACGCAAGTGCCCAGCTCTGTTAAATAATAATAAAATGGGGACCCCTGCTCTAGGGCAGTGTTTCTCAGCCGGATTTTCCCCACCAACTCCATTTCAGATTCTTAGGTCTGCGCGACCCCTTATCATCCTACAAGGGTAAACAAATTCACGAAGCAAGTTTTTTTTTGCACAAATCACTTCTACAGGAGTAAAAAAAACTACGACCCGGGGGTTCGCGACCCACCGTTTGAAAACACTGCTCTAGGGAATCCTGCAAGGCTATGGAAGCTCTTTTATCAAGAAGAAAATAATTGAATTGATAAAATATTTATTTAGCACATTATATATTTTTTTCCTGTACACACGAAGAATGTATCAACGTTCCCCCTCGATCACTGAATTTAAGCAACTTTGGGTTTCGGGAATATCTGTGTGGAGACGGTCCTCAGTGAAAAGTGCGTGTGCGTGTGTGCGTGCGCGCGCCACCCGAATGGAAGTAGCTGACCTTGGGGATGGGGGTAAGAGATAGAAAAATAATAATAATAATAATAATAATAATAATAATATTCATCGATGACCTACTCCCAACCAACGAGGTAAATAATAATAATAATAATAATAATAATAATAATTTATATTCGGCTTGAAAGAGAGAGAGAGAATTTAGTGCAGTATATGATTCATTCACATTGACAAAACAGATTGTAAATTGCAATACCTACAAAATCTAAGTTTCGAAACAAAAAACAGGTATGATGTGCTTAACGGAAACACACTTGCATCAGCGCGAAAATTATGTGAAGATTGCATCTAAGACACGGAGGGCTACAACATATACACACCGGATATAATTGCTAGAAAAAGAGGAGGCTGTTGTATTTATATGAAAAACACATACACAGATGAAATGAAGGTAAACAAATCAAACAGCACAGTCGAAATTCTTATTTTAGATATGAAAGAATTAAATTTAATCATTTTAAATGTGGACAGACCACCGAACACCAGAAAAAAGGAATTTCATTTTGCTACAAATGAAATCGAAAACATATTAAAATCATTTAAAAAACCCCAGCACCAAAAATATGTGAGGAAAATAAAAAGTTAAAATGCAAAAATTTTTCATACATTTATTTAACAAATTATTTAATAGTTTGTGTGTTCACCTTAGGCTTAATGTGTAAAAAGAATTTAAATTTTTTATAAGTAGTTGGCTGTTCATTGATTAGAGACTGTTGATAATTCCGAATTCTCGAATTTTCTCTCTAAATCTTCATGGAAGACGGATGACTGTACAAACCATAATAAGCAATGGGTCGTCGTGGTAAAAGACTGTCCACAGATCTTAAGAGATCTGTTATTGCTGAACACGAGTCTGGAAAGTGTTATAGGAAGATAAGAGAACTTCGAGTTCCATTTACGACTATTGCTGCAGTTATAAAGAAATGGAAAGGCTTTGGAACAAACAAAACTCTACCAAAGTGTGGAATACCTTGTAATATTTCAGAACGTACAGCTAGATGGATTAAAAAAATTGCTGCTGCGAATGCACGAGTGACTTCAGATGTATTTGCCAAACATGAAGACTGTCTAAGATCGACGTCTATCGCTCTACTGTATGTTGTACACTGAGAAAGAATGGTCTGCATGGAAGAGTTGCACAAAGAAAATCTCTGCTACGAAAAGCGCACAAAGAAACTCTTTTTAAAGTACGTCAAAGATCATCAAAATGATGGATTTGCATTTTGGGAGAAAATTCTCTGTACAAACGAGACCAAAATTGAATTATTCGGGAATAACGAACAACGATATGTTTGGCGAAAATCAAATACTGCATTCGAAGATAAACACATCCTTCCTCCGGTTAAACATGATAGTAATAGTTTGCTTCTTTAGGGATTTTTAATGTTTCTCGTTCAGGAAAGCTTGTTGTCATCGATGGAATCTTGAATTCGAAGAAATATCAGGAAATTTTAGAAAAAAAAAAATGTATTGCCTTCAGTTTGGAGTTGCGAATTGGTCGCAATTGGGTACTGCAACAAAATAATGATCCAAAACATAAAAGTAAGAACAGTATTAAATGGCTTCGAGAAAAGACTCAAATTTGTCCAGTTTGGCCAGGCAAAGCTCAGATCTCAATTTAATCGAGAATTTATGGTTTGATTTGAAAAAACTGTCCGCAAGAGAAACCCTCCGAATCTGAATGAACTGCAACAATTTTTTTTAGAAGAATGGTCTAAAGTTTCCACCTTGTAGAAAAATACCCATAATTTATTGAAGTCAGTCAAGCAAAAGGCGAACATACATACTGTAGTATTAAATACAGTAATTTTGTATGTAAATGTACGAAAACTTATCCATTTTAACATTTTTTTTTTATTTTCCTCAAATTCTTTGTTGTTTTACATTATACGTATGTTGGAGTTAAACTAATTTTTTTATTTGTTAAATTTTTCCAAACAAACGTAAACTTTTCATAACTGTCCTATGCATGGTAGAAAAGATAAGGACGAATATAACTGAAATAGTTCTCTGTACGAATACTTAGGAGCGCCACTGTAATATACACCTTATACAGTTAATAAAGGGGAATAGGTTTTGATCGGAATTCAAGTCGGTCTAAGGAAATGAAGAATATGGCCTTGCGCGGGACAAGAATAGGTCTAGGGCCTGAAGGATTGATTCCATAAAGTATACCCTCGGAGAGAATTGAATTTAATTTACTGTTATGAATTCATCTTAAAAGTGGGCCTTAATTCCCATGGGCATGATGGGACAATTAAAATATAAAAAATGACAAGGGAATTTCTGGTGGACTGTTGTACAACCCGCCCTCGATTCTCGACTATCGCTGACTGACTGCTAACACTTCTCTCTCATTCCCACTGCGATCTGCCTTTTTCCCCATCAGAACTTGGGTTTTGATTTTGTTTTCAAAAAACACAATAATTCCACGCTCCCCTTTCATTGAATCCAAAAATTTAGAAACATTCATTAGTACATTATTTTACTAATTTTTAGTTTCCTAATTATTTTGTTATTTAACTAACTTATTTGGCCTATTTATCTGTATTAAATCCTATCGTTATATATATTTAGTACTATTTCTAAACTAAACTGTTTATGAATATACAGGGTGTCCCATAAGTCCGGCATCATAGGAGAAATTCATATTTTTCTATTTCTACAAACCATAATTCATATTTTTCTCTTTCTACAGGCCATAATGTCTGTGAGCAAGGAAGAACGAATCCAGATAATTCTACTCATAGGAAATCGGAGTCAAAAAGAGGCCGCTGCTGAATTTAACAGACTGCATCCAGACCGCGACCCAATAACACAGAGCTGTGTTAGCAGACTTGTTGCAAAGTTTAAGGAAACAGGATCCATAGAAGATAAACCACGCAGTGGACCTTCAAGGAGGTCCACTGACGATGATACAGCGACTGCTATCCTGGCTCATTTCAACAGAAGTTCCAATAAGTCTCTTCGGCGATTGTCCGCCGAGACAGGAGTGTCGAAAAGTAGCATCCATCGCATTCTTCAGGCTCACAAATGGCATCCATATAAACTTCAGATCCTACAGAAATTAAGCGAAGATGATCCCGACCGGCGAATGGAATTTTGTGAATGGGCTAAGGAACAATATGCTTGGGATGCCAATTTCCGGTCCACCATTCTGTTCAGTGACGAGGCTGTTTTTTATGGAAATGGTAAGGTAAATCGACAGAACACCCGCTACTGGTCTCAAAACAACCCTCACTGGTATACCTATTCAAAGGAACAAGGTGCATCTCGGGTGATGGTATGGTGTGGCATTCGGAAGGATCGCATCATAGGCCCCCTCTTTTTCGATGAACATGTCACTGGAGGCACCTACCTACGTATGCTCAAGGAAGAAGAATTTCTCAGTGTCTTGAACGAAGAAGGAAATTTCCCAACATGGTTCCAGCAAGACGGCGCTCCTGCACATTACAGCACCCAAGTAAGGGAATACCTGTACCAACAATTCCCTGGTCATTGGATAGGACGTCGAGGGCCTGTGGAATGGCCAGCCAGAAGCCCGGATCTCACGCCACTAGATTTTTATCTCTGGGGCCACTTGAAAGCACTGGTATACGCGGAGAAAATTAGGAGTGTTGAACATTTGCGGCAGCGCATTACTGGGGCATGTAACACCATTACTCCTGACATCATTCACCGTGTGCTTGCTGACTGGGTATCACGTCTGAATTTGTGTATTGCAAATGATGGTGGACATATTGAGCACGTTCTGTAAATAAAAGCTTTTGTTTTGCCTTTTTTTATCATTTTTCCTATGATGCCGGACTTATGGGACACCCTGTATGATTGGACTAAACGGAAGGCTGTACTAGATGACAAGTATGAACGCGATGAAACCTATTCTTCTGGCTTCGTGCCAAAAATCACGTACTCATCTGAGGCCTATTTCCCAACTTTATAATCTATTTATTAAACCTAACTTATGTTTTCCAATTAAGTATTAGAGATGTCATTATTTCATATTTATTAATGAACCCCAATTTTGCAATCCCAAGGAACCGATGAATCGAGAGCAATTAGATGTGATCTTTTACAATTTCTTCTTTACTTTAACTGCCTGAATTGCAAAGATGAAGATATTACTTTTATATCAAGTGCCAAATAACTAAATGGAGTAAAATATTTCTGTGGAAGATGTATAACGGAAATAAATGTGGAAAGAAATACATATATGCATATTCTATGCAAAGGGCTTTTGCAAATCCACCATGTACAATTTCTGTTTTAATAATGGTCACTGTAAATTTGGCAACAGCTTAAAGTTTTATCATCCTACCACTCAGGGCCGTTTCTAGCCATTAGGGGGCCCTAAGCAGTATACCCATTTGAGGCCCCACCCCTCCATCCACCAACTCACGCCTTACTACATCACCTCAGCACACACATACAAAAAAATGGCTGTTAATAAAAAACAATTATGAAACAATTTTAATGAAACATTTATGTCCAAAACAACAAATATGTACTTTCAGAAGACAAACAGAAAAAATACTCTTCATGAAATTCCTGAAAATTAGCTTATACATTATTTAGAATAAATGACACAGAACTATGTATAAAAAAATAATGCAATTATCAACTACCAAACAATTACTAACTCTACGATACAATCGTGTAATAGCTAAGAGTTATACAGAACAGTTTGTATCTTCAAAATTTTTGCCTCCTAGATTTTTTCTGGGCGAAATCATCAATAGCATCATCATATGAAATCTCCCTGCCAACGTCCTGGTTGATGCTTATGATGCCAAGGCCACTGAGGCGATCCTGCCCCATTGATGATCTGAGGTAGTTCTTGATTAGCTTTATCTTAGAGAAGCTCCTCTCGGCTGACGCTACTGTCACAGGTAGAGTGCAGACAATTGTTAGTGCAACCCAGAGATTGGGGTATAGTTCCTCCAGTTGCTTCTGATGAATGAAGGAGAGAAGCTCCAATGCAGTCATGTTGTGTGAAGGTAAAGTCGGCAAGTTCTTAATTTCGAAGGCCAGTTCTCTTCCATCAATGTCAGAGTCAGCTCCAGAGCTCAGTATCTTAGAGAGCTTTTCACACTTGCAGGACAAGTCTTCCTTGTTCATTGTGGTGAAGTTTAGGAGAACCCCAAATATGTCCCTCACATCATCTAATGTTTTGAATATCTCATTTATTGACCCGATGGCACAATCCACCATCACATTGAAAAATTTGACTTCCAGCCTCTTTAAGGCTCCTGTAAATGGTTCGTCAGGAGCTTCGGAAACAAAGTGCTTTTTTGTGGATCTGAGCCTCTTCTCCTTCAGCACAGCCTCCACATTCATTTCCTCACATATGTCCCTAGCTACGACTTGTGCTGCAACAAAACCCGTGTTTCTGTAGCTGGTGAGTGAGTCTTTTGTTTTTGTGAGCAGGTTGACTGCCACATCAAATTGCATTGTAGGAGACTGCAGAAGTTTGCTCACATGGTTAACTGGATGAAGAATGTCATACCATACCACTATGCAAATCTGAAAGCGATAAGACCCTACCTCCTCTGCAAGTGATTGTGCTTCAGTCCTGGCTATGGCATCTGTGGCATTGTTTCTGACTTCCAACAGGGCCTCTCTGATGTTGTGGCTCTGATATCGCACAGCCTCAATGCTCTTAAGCCGGCTCTCCCACCTGATTTCACTCCAAGACTTGAGTGTTATGTTCACGTGCTTCTTTAGGATTGTCCATCTCTGTGTAGCTGCTGCAAAAAGGTTGTACAATTTTTGTACGTTGCCAAAGAAGCTGATGGCATCTGTGGAAGCTTTAGCTGCATCAGCCACTACAAGATTCAGAGTGTGAGCTCCACATGGAACATAGAGTGCACGACAGTTCTTCTCTAATAACCTTGCCTGAACACCTTTGTTCTTGCCCTTCATGTTTGCTCCGTTGTCATATGACTGTCCTCTGCAGTCATTAAAGTGAATATTCAGTTCATCTAGTCTCTTCAGAATCAGAACTGATAAACCCAGGCCTGTACTTTCTGGAGCCTCAAGAAAGCCCAAGAAGTATTCTTTTTTTTCTGGTACTTCACCCATTTTGACAGTTCTGATAATAATCGACATCTGTTCTTGGTGGCTTATGTCTGGAGTGCAGTCTAAAATGAGTGAGTAATATTTAGCTTGTTTTATTTCTGCAACAATGGCATCCAAGATCTTCCCACTAATGGACCCAATGAGCTCATTTTGAATGATGTTTCCTAGGTAACTTGAATGACTATATTGGCCACTTTCGACTCTGCTGATGTGTTGTTTCATCACTGGATCAAATTTAGCAAGCAGCTCAACCTCCTTCAAGAAGTTGCCATTGTCTCGATTGTACAATGTAGAGGAAGACCACCTGAAAGCAAGGTTTCTCTCTGCCAGTGATTGGATTATACTTACAAGACGTGTGAGAACATCTCGCCAACGTCTTCGCTCTACCTCCAGATCCTTCCATGTTGCCATGTTATCTGCATGTTCTGAACTATTTTCATGGCCTTTCAGAAGCGAACCAATGTTTATCCAGTCTGAAAGTCCATCCGTAATTAGTTTGTACGACTTCCTTGAAAACACCTTGCAGCAGAAGCAATAAAGAGCATCATTCCTTCTAGAGTACATCAGCCAGCTTCGCTTTATTTTTTCCCCATTAATTAATGTTCTGTACATGTAATGGTGATGAAAGCTTCTACCGTCCTCCCTTTTAGGGAATATGAAATCTGGACTGATTTGAAATGGTCCTCGAGACACCAGATCTGTCTTCAAGGCATCTGACAGGACAACTGGCCAGTCATACGGATCAAGCGGTGGAGCAGATCTTGGTTCTTGTTGCTCAGTAGAAATGCCTGTATGTGATGTTTGAAGCTGAACAGAAGATGGGCCACTTGTTGGTTCATCAGGCTCTACTTCTACTGGTGTTTGAGGTTGCATAGAGGATGGTCCTGCTGTTGGCTCATGATGCTCATCAGGCTTTGCTGAGGATGGCTTTTCCAAATATTTCAGTAGTGCTCCTGAGAAGAACATAACATTACATATTGTGTTAGATTTTGCTAAAATACTCTTTCTTATCTTGTTTGATAATTGATCTGTGTGAACAGAATTTGAGGTGATGTGATCCATTAAATTTCATATTTCGAAATATTATAAACATTACAGAGACTAGCTTACTCTACACGATTCCTGAGCACTTGCCTAGCTTGATGGTCTACCTAACCTAGTTGCCTGAACTGTAATCATAAGAATATACAAGTGGCACATCTCACCTGTGCTACTGGAAAGCTTCTCCTCCTCTATTTTCTTCTTTTTCCGTTTTTCAGCTCCTGATGGATAATGTCGTTTCATTTCCAAGATGAACGAAGTCACATCTAGTCAACCACAACTAATCTGCTAAATAATAATAATCATGATAATAATCATGATAATAATAAATAATAATAATAATAATGTTTTACAATACTAGAAAAATTAGGCATTTAGGAAAGTATAAGCATATAATAAGAATAAAATTAAATAATATAGAAATAAGATCTCACAATAGTTATTTACACATAACGACCAAAACGTTTCGTTTGTCTCCGTTTTATCACATTTGTCTCATACAAAAACTTTAATTAATACGACAATAATAATAATAATAATAATAATAATAAGGATAATAATAATAACAATAATATTAATAATAACTTCAGCTATATTCCTATTCTTGCCCACTAAGCTATGACCTGGGAGCCTGTCTAGGGGTCCCCTAGTAGCAGCGGGGCCCTAAGCGCCGCTTAGTCTGCTTATGCCAGAAAACGGCCCTGCTACCACCTCCAAGTACTATGCAAGTCAAGGGGCTTGCAAATATGGTAAGAAGTGCTACTATCATCACTTCCAAACAAACTCAAGGGACAATAGGTTTCTTGCTGTTTCAAAACAGCAAGAAACCTATGAATACAAACCAAGAAGCAAATTTTTACGACATCGCAGACATAATACGGCTACTAAGCCTTATTCAACACATACAGTGAACACAGTTGAGAACCTCCAAGCCGATCCGTTACCAAGCAAGAAACTACCAGAATAAGTAACCAGAAACGGAGTTTTCTTGGAGGACCACAGGAATACAAAACACGCGACACTGAACAAAATTGAATTTGGAATATTCGAAGGACAACGCAAAACGAGAAACATAAATATAGTCCTGGCAAATATTCAGGGGCTAAGACCGAACCACACGATAAACAACGTTTCATATCTGCAAGGATTTATGGAAGAAACAAGGACTGACATCGCATGCCTCGCAGAAACACATCTCAAAGACTGCCAAGGAGATTGTGAAAACTGCAAATACTGCATAGATAAAAGAGAAATAAAAACTGATAGTTACAACATATTACGAGCTGATGGAGCAGAAAGACGAAAAGATGGCTGTGTTTTATACCTACGTGAGAACCATATGACGGAACGGAGACAGTAATAAATAAATCAAACAGCTACGTGGAGCTCTTACCAGTTAAAATTGAAAAACTTAACCTAATACTAATAATCAGTTATAGACCTCCAAACACTCCAACTACAAAATTCTGTGAAGCCAAAATCAGAATCCTAATAAAGTCCTTAAATTCTCGATCCCCAAATATAATACTCTACGGTAGTTTTAATTTCCCATTGATGAAATACATAAGAATGGGAAGAATGGGAATAAATGTGTATATATATCAGGACAAGGGGGGTACAAGGGAAGACCAAGAGCATGCAAAAATGTTGATAGCTCTAACAAATTAATTTATGTTAACACAGAAGCTAACAGATAACCCCAGAAAAAATAACTGCTTGGATCTAGTATTCATGAATAACACCAACTTAATTAATGATATATAAATAATATCAACAAATATCTCGGACGACAGCATTATCGAGGTATCCACTAATATGGCGAGAGCACTAACAGAAAATACTCATACTGAAGAAAGAAGTAAATTTGATATTTTTAATCTAAACTCTAAGACTATAAACTGGGAAGAAATGGGATCCCATATAAAGACTGGAAAACAGTCTTAGAGGATAAAACAACCGAAGAAATGCTAATAACCTTGGTAAAAAAGTCGCTAAAAATCTTAGAAAAATATGTTCTGAAAGTAAAGCCAAAGAGAAAGAGGAACTATTTCGAGAAGCAAACGCAAACACAATTCCGCAAGAGAAGAAGAGTAGCCACGAAGTTAATTAATTGCACAGACAACACCAAAAACGTGATACAAGTAAAACTGAAAAATATAGACAAGGAAATACAAGCCCTAATTTAGGGCCATTCAGAGAGAGAAGATGTGGTGAAAACAATAAAAGATAACCCAAAATACTTCTATAGCTTTGTGAAAAGAAAAGCAAAAACGCGGACCACTATCGCACCCTCAAGGAAAGAAAATAATGAGCTAACCGATGATCTGAAAGAAATATCTTAAATATTGAGAGCGCAATATGAATCATCTTTCACTACCCCAAATAAAGACAAAGAAGTACCTGACAGAAATACCTTTTTGAAGAGGAATTAAATGGAGAATTTAAATTAACCGCGGAAGGTGTAACGAAAGCTATGGGACAAATGAAATCACATTCAGCTGCAGGCTCGGACAAATGGAATGCTTTGAAGATCAAAAACTGTAAAAAATAAATAGCTACACCCCTTTATTGGATATGGAGAAGATCCCTGGACACGGGGGAAATACCAAGCATACTAAAGAGAGCCAACCTTTTTTTCTATATATAAAGGGGGGGGATAGGTCTAAAGCAAAGAAATACAGACCGGTGTCACTGACATCACATCTCACCAAAATATTTGAAAGAATAGTCAGAGAAAATACATGACTTTTCGGAGACACAGGAAAGATTCAGTGAGAACCAGCACGGATTCCAATCAGGAAGAATGTACCTATCACAACTAATAGATCACAATAACAATAGCATAGAAGCACTTGAGAGCAATGATAATTAGATGTAATATACACGAATTTTGCTAAAGCTTTCGATAATTGTGATCATGACATAATAACACAAAATGAAACACATGGGAATAACAGGCAAAGTGAGCAAATGGATCTACAACTTCCTCGAGGAACGGCAGCAAGTCGTAAAAATCCAAGGTATATCATCATCAGTATCGGAAGTAGGTAGCTCAGTTCCACACGGAACAGTATTAGCCCCACTCCTATTCATTATCATGCTGACAGACATACTGTAAACAATGAAGTAGACAAAAACAATATAGTAACATCCTCTGCTGACGATACAAAGATCAGCAGGAAAATCGGCAATATACAAAAGAATATACAAATGGTCAGAAGACAATGACATGCATTTTAACACCGAGAAATTTCAGCTTTTGAGATATGGAAGAAAAAAAGGACTAAAATAGGCAGCATACTATGCCCCAAGTAGAAATGAAATTCAAAGAAGCAAGAAAGCAAAAGATTTAGGAATAATAATGATCGATGATGCAAAATTTGAAACACAGAATCAGATAGTGATAAACAAAGCAAAAAGAGTTATGTAACAAATAATGAGAGCCTTCAAAAGAAGGGACGAGAAGACAGTGATTCCCCTGCTGAAAACATTAACCATACCAAAACTTGAATACTGCTCAGTCTTGACGTCCCATACAAAAAAAGAAGAAATTAATAAACTAGACGTCCAGAAGAATTTCACAGCCAAGATTGATGTCTGCAAAGAACTCAAATACATGAAGAGGCTCATGTAATCCCGTTCGATTTTGAAGCCTAAATTGATTTTATAGTTGATTTGGGTACTTTAGGATATTAAAAAACAGAAAATTTTGGGTGGCATTTTTTTCGGCATTTTGGAGAGGTATTTCAGGGGGTATATTTAGGGGGTTATTTCTCTCTATATACGAGGGCCACTCAATATATTTTGCCCCACCTTTTTTTTCTTTCCAAGTTTCCTTGTAAGTTCCAGAAATTTTGTACACGAGTAGTTACATACCTTTTTTACAAGTTTTTATTTTTCCACATAGTTTCCATCTTTTTCTACGGTTTTCCTCCACCTCGAAACAAGGGCCTTTATTCCTTGCTGGTAAAAGTCTGCTGGGTTCCGCTGGAGCCACTTCTTAACCTCCTTAACAACCTCATCGTCACTGAAATTTTCTTCCACGAATAGCATCCTTCATTGGCCCAAACAAATGGAAGTCTGACAGTGCCAGATCCGGGCCTTATGGAGGGTGGGGTAACACAGTGAAGCCCATTTTTGTGATGGCCTCTCTTGTTTGCAAACTGTTGTATGGTCTTACGTTATCGTGCAAAAGAAGGGCGTCTTCCAGTTTTCTCTCCGGTCGAACTCGCTTTATACGTCTCTGAGGTGTCTGCAGGGTAGCAATATATACCTCTGAGTTGATTGTTTGTCCTTTCTTCATAATGTTCACCAGAATCACCCCTTTCCTGCAGAGGGAGCCATTTTGAACTTTTTCTTGCGTGAGGAATCTGCGTGATGCCACTCCATGGATTGGCGCTTTGTTTAGGTTCAAAGTGGTGTACCCAAGTCTCATCCCCAGTCACAATTCGTGAAAGGAAGTCATCCCCTTCTGTCTCGTATCGAACCAACGACTCAGAAGCAATTTCTTTCCTTTGGGCTTTGTGATCTTCATCAGTTCGCGAGGAACAAACCGTGAACACGCTTTTGAGTATCCCAGTTGCTGAATTATCGTATTCACACTTCCTTCACTAATTCCTAGCTCCAGTGATAGCTCCTTGTATGTGACGCGCCGATTTGATCGAATAATGTTGTTAGCACGTTGCACAGTGAGATGTCACAGCCGATGCCGAGCGACCGCTGCGTGGCTCATCATCGAGGCTGGCTCTCCCTCTCTCCGATGATCTCACACGTTTAGACCAGTGTCCAACTGTGCTTCGCTCAACAACACCATCTCCGTAAACGTTTTGTAGACGTTTGTGAATATTTCCAGCTGTTTCCTTCTCTGCAGTTAAGAACTCGATAACAGCTCTCTGTTTACGACGAACATCACTGTCAGACGTCATTTTCGCAACTGCGTTAACCATCGGTTTTATACAAAGGCGTATAAAAGCGGTTTTATACAAGGAGGGGAGGTTCAAAGTGGAAAAATCCGGTTATGTGAAGCGCAGAAAGTTCAAACTTACGTCCCAAAAGACATTTCAACCCCATGGCCTATTATTTAGCTAAGAAAAAAGGGTGGTGCAAAATATATTGAGTGCCCCTAGTATAAATGGACGTATTTTTAGATACACTACAAAGTACTTAGAATTGTAATATTAATCCACGATCCTTGTTTGCTGGAAACAGATCTCTTCTCATACCTACTGATAAGAGCAGTATCGTAAAAGTGATTGAAGATCATACAGCAGCCCCTAACAATGTCCCAGAGGCGGGCGGTCTCGACCCAACACCGAGCGTGGATGAGCAAATGCACGTAAGGGCCGGGGAACTGGAATTTCCTGAGATTCATTTCACAGGGGAGCGAGAGAAAGTCATAATCACTGATGGAATGGCGGTGGTCCAAAGTATGAAGAAGTCACCTACAATAAGGAAGATTTCTTACTTTACGCAGGCGTTTGTGAAGAGAATCACACGTCTGATGAAAGGGTATATAGAGGGTAGGAGTATTTTCGATCATTATATTGAGAAATGGAGGAAGCAGATGAGGTGGAAGTAGATTGTATAGGACCGGACATATTGGAAAGAGAAGTAGAGATGGATGTAAAAAACCTGAGAAATGGCAAGGCCTCAGGACCAGATGATGTACCAGCAGAACTTCTGAAGAGTCTTGAAGGAGATGCTAGAGAGGAGGTGAATGTATTGTGCAGAAACATGTATGAAGGTGGAGACTGGCCTGCTGACTTTATGAGAGTCTCTATGATTACTATCCCCAAGAAACCGAACCATAAGCTTGGTCAGCCATGCATCAAAAGTAATGCTAAGGATACTAACCAGAAGACTAACGAACAGAGCTGAACAGTACATTGGAGAGGATCAGTTTGGATTTAGGTCAAAATGCGGAACAAGAGAAGCTATTGGTATTATGAGAATGATGGGAGAGAGAGTGCTGGAACATGACCAGGAAATGTTTGTTTGTTTTATTGACTTTGAAAAAGCTTTTGACAAAGTCCAATGGAGGAAAGTAATGGAAATATTGAAGAATATTAATGTTGACTGGAGGGACCGTAGGCTGATAAAAAATTTATATCTTTGGCAGACTGTGAATGTTAGAGTCGCAGGAGGAGAATCGGAGCCTGGATTGGTTGGGAGAGGGGTCAGGCAAGGATGCTTCCTGTCCCCGTGTTATTTAACATCTATACGGAAGCAATGATAATAGAAGCACTCTCAGACCTGGAAGAGGGAATCAGAGTGGGAGGTAAATTGATCAAATCTGTAAGGTTTGCAGATGACAAGGCATTTGTTTGTAGTGTTAAGAAAGGACTGCAAAGAATGGTCAATAGCTTGACAACAACGGCGGAAGAATTCGGAATGAGAATTAATGAGACCAAGACAAAGGTAATGAAAATTGCAAGAAGGAAAGGAGCACAAATGAACCTAACGATAGGAAATCGGACCTTAGAAGAAGCTGAGCAGTTTAAATATCTGGGAAGTTTATTAACCAACAATGGAGATTGCAATAAGGAAGTAAGATCTAGAATTCGTATGGGTAAGGTAGCTTTTGTGAGAGAGAAAAGACTACTTACAGGTAAACTCAACTTGAAACTGAAGAAAAGGTTGTAAAAAGCTTGATATGGAGTGTGGTACTGTATGGAGCAGAAACATGGATAATGAAAACAACTGAAAAGAAACTCCTGGAAAGTTTTGAAATGTGGATTTGGAGAAGAATGCTAAAGATAAGCTGGAGGGAACACCAAAGTAATGAGGAAGTACTGCAACAGGTGAGGGAGGAAAGAAGACTTATTAAGGTGATAAGAGAAAGATAGAAGAAATGGATCGGACATGTGTTGAGAGGGGAAGGATTGTTGAAGGAGGTGATAGAGGGTAGATATGAAGGTAGAAGGCCGAGGGGAAGGAAAAGGAAAGCAATGCTGGATCATTTGAAGACAGGCAGGAACTACGATGAACTGAAAAGGATAGCTCAGGATAGAACACTTTGGCGGGACACATGAGTTAGACCTGCCTGATAGGCAGAACACGATGAATGGATGGATGGATATTGAGAATTCTCTCAAATCCAAAACTCGACAGAAGAGAACTGGTGCAGCACAGCCCATTGAATTAAAAATTCACGATGCAATGAATATCGCCAAAATTTCACTGAAGGAGCTGCTGGCCCACATAGCCACCAAATCAAGACTAGCTCAGCACCTCGGCATCAGGTTATTGGCTGCGTTTGAAGGCTCCACGTAAGGTGTGTTTGTGTGTGTGTGTGTGGTGTACGGATAATCTGTACATATTAATCATCCTGGCCTGGTTGATGACGACCTGAAAATGCATATTAGGGCGGAGTGAAAAACTCATTTTTCGAATTTTCAAATTGGCTAGAGTGGAAAATGTGTGGAGTAGTGAGGAAATAAGCTGGTATAAATTTGAAATCATAACATTAATATCTTTAGGTGCCACAATGACCTTCAATATTGAAAAAAATTGAAAAAAGCAGATTTTAACCAATAATTACAGAAGAGTCCACGATGCACAATAGACAAGAATTTATTCACACTTGTATAAAAATAGCTCAGTCAACCTTTAAAAAAAGTTTCTATTCTCTAAAAACAGTTTTCTATAGTCAGCTCACTCAGCTGTCACGTGAGTACCTCGGTTCAGTGTAGCTGTCGCTCTCGTAGCAGGTGGGTGTTCTGTTGTTGGCGTTACTCAGATAGTCTAAACTATATTCTTATATATTTTGCATTTCTGTATTGTGTTGCCCTAAGTTTGCCATGTACTATTAACTGAAATTAACGTATAATTGATATTAGCTTTCTTTTTCAGATTGTATACTTTCAAAATGTCTCGAGTTTGTGCAAAATCAACCAGGGCCTCAACTGAGTGCCCCATGTTTGGTATGGGGGAAGATTTGTGGCACAGGAATCTTCCTACATACGAAGGAGTTTTTAAATATTACTTGTTTGTAAGAAACGATTTGAAACAGAATACTGATAAAGATCCTTCAATATCTCAAATATTAGAACAAGTTGTTGATAAATTGAAAACAATTTGGGAAAGTGCTTCCGTCCCAATTCTGTCAGACAGGTGAATTGAAACAATGTTCAGAAGCTACCACGAAAAGTATCGTGTCATTATGAAGCCATACCAAAGCAGAAAAAATTCTGAAGCTTACAAAGCAAAGATTGATATGTTCAAAAAAGAAGCACACACGAAACTTTTTGACATTGCAGCGTGCAAGTGCAAAGTACTAACACAATGTTCTTGTCCCAAAGAAAAAAAACGGTTCCAAAGGAAGAAGTGACGTTCCTCTTAGATCAAAGGAGTGAAAGAAAACTGTTTATTGATAGAGTAGATATTACACTCTCAAAGAAAAAAGCATCTACGTTGCTAAGAAAGCAAAAAGAAGCTGTGAGGCTCACCAAAGAATCTTCACAGGAGAAATTGCAGAATACAAATGTTGAATTATCATCATCGACATCAAATAGTGAAAGTGAATCTGGCGAGATATCAGACGATACATTTCCAGAGCCAGTTAGCTCGAAGAGAAAGCTCGAACAACCTGAAGAACAATTATTCAAGAAAAGGAAAACTACAAATCTACCTTCAGTGGCTACTGCTTGTGACAGGACTGCAGTTTCAGATCGAGCTGCAGCATTCATTGTTAGTGCAGTATTGCAAGATATTGGAGAAGTTTCTATTGACAATACATCTGAAGTAGTGGATAGGAGTAAAATCAGAAGAGAAAGACAAAAGAAGAGATCAAAAATTATGAAAGATCAAAATCAGGTCCCAATCAGAGGAATCTATTTTGATGGTCGAAAAGATTCTACACTCTTCCAAGAAAAAAAAGAGTCCAAAGTATATCAGAAGAAGGTAACAGAAGAACATATCACTTTAGTGAGAGAACCTGGTTCAGATTATTTGGGCCATTATTCTGTGAATTCTGGATCAGCTGAAGAAATATGTAAAGGAATGTTTGAGTATATTGGAAATAATGATATGAACCTGGAAAACCTTGTTGCCATTGGATGCGATGGTGCAGCAGTCAACACTGGAGAAAAGGGAGGCGTTATAAGGCTTATAGAATTGAAGCTGAAGAAGCCAGTTCAACATTTAGTGTGCCAGCTCCATGCCAATGAATTGCCATTACGCCATTTAGTTGCAAAGCTGGATGGAAAAACATCTGGCCCCCGCGGATTCACCGGTCCTATTGGCAGGGAATTAGAGAACTGTGAGAGTCTTCCTATTGTCGAGTTTGAAAGGATTGATGCTGAGGAACCAACTGTAGACTGTGAAGATCTTAGCACCGACCAAAAATATCTAATTGATATTCATCAGGCCATAACAAAGGGATATTGCTCTCCAGATCTTGCTCATCGTAGTCCAGGCAAAATGGCACATTCACGATGGCTGACTACAGCAAATCGTTTGCTTCGTCTATACGTTTCAACTGTAAGTCCATCTGAGAACCTCATGAACATTGCTTCTTTTATAATGAAGGTCTACATCCCAATGTGGTTTTCTATTAAGCAAAGTACGTCTTTTGTCAATGGCTCAAAACATGTTTTCAAAACTATTGAACTAACAAGAACACTGAATGACGAAGTAAAGGATATTGTAAACCCTGTCATACAAAGAAATGCATTTTTTGCAAATCCAGAAAATATTCTAGCATCAATGATTCATGATGACCGCAGCGCCAAAAGAGAATTAGCGTGGAGGCGAATAAAGAAAGCAAGGCAAACAAACAAGGAAAAAGTTGTGAGGCGTTTCACAGTACCTGTTATTCAATTTGAAGCTACTGATTATACTGATTTAATTAATTGGCAAAAATGCATTGTCACTGAACCACCTGTGACAAGACACCTGACAGAAAATGAGATTGAAGAATTCATAGAAAACAAGAGTACCCCTCCATTCGAGAAATTCCCTTGTCGTACACAAGTAGTAGAAAGAATGGTAAAATTAGTGACTGAAGCATCATCAAAAGTATTTGGATTGAACGCGCGAGATGGCTTCATAAGATCAACACTTCAGTCACGTAAAAAAATGCCATCATTCGAAAGTAAAGCTGAATATAAAGTTTAAATAAAACGTTAATAGAAAAAAACATGCGCAAGGATGGGTGGTTGGGAGGGCATGGGTGGAGCTCGACACGCAGCCACCTCCTCGTGGTGAGTTCTGGATTATTTAGATCATTAATCAAAAGAACATTGATCTAAATAAACTAAGAGCTGCGTAATTCAGTAACTATTTTTGTAATTGGAACACTTAATATATAATAATAACAAGTAAGTTTCAGTTATTGTACTAATGCAGAATATAAGAAAATCATTATATTTCACTTTTTTAGACGGCTTTGTGGCACCTGAAGATATAATTTCGCAGGACTAATATTTATGCACAGTCATTATCTATAGCACCCACATATTTTCCGCACTAGCGAGAGATATTGATGTGTGGTCGCCTGATACAGATGTCATGATTCTTCTGATGGACTTGGCTTGGCCTCAAGGAATCAGTATCCGAGTTCCGAGCTGGTTACTGACAGGAAAGGGAATCAAGTACCGAGCCGTAGACATCCATCAGAGAGTCAGCGCTATTGGCCCACAGAAATCTCTGGGCTTGATAGGGTTTCACAATTCACGGGGGGTTTGTTGGAGTTTCCAAGACGACATGGATATCTGCCTATCTCGCTTTACCGGATGATGACGATGTCATTGAGCGCTTTCAAAGACTCAAAGAGAGATACGCCATAATTTACATATTGAAAATGATCGAAACACTGGTACCTAACCTCAAACTAAATCCAATAAACACCCAAACAAAACTGGAAAATGAGAAAGATAAAAAGTGTAGTGTTCTCAAACTAAAGGCCCGACAAGGGACACCGTCAACATTGAAGGAAAAGAGCTTGATTGTCAAGAGGTCAAGACTTTTTAACCAGTTTCCAAAGAACCTCAGGAACGTGACAGGGGTCAAAGTTGAAATCTTCAAAAGAAGACTAGATGCCTGGCTCAGGACGGTACCAAATGAACCGGGTGTGCCTGGTTATGTGCGATGGAGATCGCAAGAATGCAACTCGCTCCTCCATCAGGCCAAGCATAGAGGTGAGGCCATCAACTTGATTTTCGTGTGAAGAGAAATAGACGCATGGAACTTTTACCAGGTTGTACCACGTTTATATATATATATGTATACTTTGTATATATATATATATATATATTATATACATATATATATAAATTTTTTGTTGAGGTGATGATTTCAATTCTTTTATTGTGTGGGAAATCTGTTTAAACACTTTATCTTTTAAATAACTCCACAGATAAAAGTCACAGGGGTTTAGATCTGGTGATGTTGGTGGACATGATATTCCTTTATCATAAATCGCAGAAAATCTGTCGGACAGGATTCTTCCATCGAAAGTATATATATATACAGGGTGTCCGAGAATTACCTGTACAAGTTTTGGCTGTTATTAAAAGTCAACCATGAAGTGTAGAAATTCCAGTGTTGTCCCATTTTACAGAGAATCTCATTAAGTTTTTTCTGATACTAAGTTTTGATAAGTTTTTTAGAAATTCCAGTGTGTCCGAAAATTATCTGTACAATTTCATCTTTTAATAAAATTCTTGATAACACACGTAAAATTCTTAAACAAGATTATTTAAAATCTGTATTTTCAAAAGTTTCTTTTATTAAAGTAACGTTGTTACAAACATTCGATATGTGCACCATCAGTGATTCGCAAAACATCCAATCGATAATCCAAATGTTGCCATGTACGCTGCAGCATATCCACATCACTTCGCTCAATAGCAGCTGTGATTCTTGCTTTTAAATCATCAATGTCTGTCACCCGCGTACAAAAAAGAAAAAACTTGTCAAAACTTATCAGAAACAACTTAATGAGTTTCTCTGTAAAATGGGACAACACTGGAATTTCTACACTTCATGTTGACTTTTAATAACAGCTAAAAATTGTACAGATAATTCTCGGACACCCGGTATATATATATATATATATATATATATATATATATATATATATATATATATATATATATTAAAGAGAGAGAGAGAGAGAGAGAGAGAGAGAGAGAGAGAGATACTCAATCAGTCTACTGTAAACCTTCATTGTCAAATTGTTCAACTCTTCGCCCCCTCTCTTACATATGCCTCGCCCTCGGCACCCACAGCTGCAAATAAATCTATCTTGAGGACTTATCAAATCTTCGTATTTTGGGGATCCATTTCTGAATCATAACAAATCTTATATCGATCGCGCCACAACCTACCCAGGACTCAATCAGTGGGCCCATGCACGATCTTGACGAAGATGTGACTTACCTACAGGTTACTCCCATTTTAAATGAAATAGAAATAACGTACAAAGGCATACAAATCTCTCAAACGGTTGGACCGTTTGAGAGTTATTTCTCAGACGGATGGACACACGAACACACACACACACACATGTGCGCATCTCCGCATAAGCGAGGTACCACTTTTTAAAATCCATATATCTAAAAACTATTTAACCAAACCTAATTTAACCTACCCTAACCTTAGTGGCATTGAAACGCGCGATAAATGTTTGGGACGCAACTAAGGGCTCGAAAGGTGGTTTCTATTAAATTATTAAATAGTGAAGTACTCACTAATCTGGCCTAACCTAATCTAATCTAACCCAGCGTAACCTAACCTAGTGAGGACCAGCATATCTTTTTTTTTCTGACAATAAAAATATTTGTAGCGTTTTTTATATAATATTTTAGTGTTCCGAGGTATGGGAAGTTACCTCACAAAAACGTACCCATCTAAATCTGTGAATTATCACGCACTTGATCATACTTATGCCCAGTTGCCCACACACACACACACACACACACACACACACACACACACATATATATATATATATATATATATATATATAATATATATATATATATATATAATAATAATAAATTGGCATATAAAGTTTAAGAAGAAATTCTTTGTAAAATTTCTTTCAACTTCAACAACTTCATATTGCAATTATTCTCATTTACATCGTTCAATTGCTTCACAACCAACCCAAAATGGTTAATTTAACCATGGGTTGACTGCAATCACCATGATTTTTTTTTATAGTAACGAACTTAAATGACTGGCGCAGTTATCCCACCGCAGTTAACTATATTTCACAACCAAACCCATTGGTTAATTCAATCATGTGGTTTGGTTGTCAAATATCGCTGACCATATATTTGTATATAGTGTATTTGGTTGTCGCAAACGAGTAATATTTCTTTCTATATGACTTACTACGAAAGTAAATTCTCTCTCTCTCTCTCTCTCTCTCTCTCTCTCTCTCTCTCTCTCTCTCCTTGTAAACCTGGTTAATTTTATCGAAGATTTCGAGCGACGAAATTCAACACCAGAACTGGACTGAGAGGGTCATAAGGGCGTAACCCTCAATTTCCCTATTATCGTATAACATTTATAATGAGAAGCACTCTGGCACTCTGGCACTATTGACTCAAACCTTTCTTCCTTATTTAGACAGTGCCAGGTAGAATGGCGCCACTAATTGTAGGTGTAAGGAAAGCTTCATCGTGTTTTAATTAATTAGCTCACTTGAAATAGAATTTATACGAGATGCTCAATTAGACCGAAATATTAAACTCTGTTATATATATATATATATATATATATATATATATATACTGAATGATAAAAACGAGAAGCTGGAAGCGAAAACTGTTATTATTATTATTATTATTATTATTATTATCATTATTATTATTATTATTATTAAATAAATACATTTACTAAAAGTATAAAAAAAATTATGAATTTGAATTATATTTAAAAAAAAGTAAAATAAGTACTTAACATTTGAATAAATGGTAAATAAATAAATAAATAAACAAATAAATAATATTTTGCAACGACACGTCAACTATTCTCCCCCTCATCCCCCCTAAAAAATATATAAGTAAAGGAAACACGATTTTAATATTAATATATTTATTGCAGCCTCTTCAGTACACAGTATAACTATTACCCACCCCCCAATGTTGCTCCTCTCAAACCCCTTTTCCTTCTCGTCTCCCAAACCAATAAATAAAATATGCCGCCCTTTCCCCATTTTTTACAACCCCTCCCCTTTTCTTTTATTCTTCCCCCACATCTTATAACCCTCTTCATCGCTTACCCCTCCCCAATGTCTTACAACTTCTCCCCCTTTTTTTTAACTCGTTCCCCACGTACGGCGATCCCTCTTTTTTGGCTTAATTCTGCCCCACGTTTTACATCTCCTCCCCTTCTCTTACTCCTCCCCATGTCTTACAACCCCTTTACTCATACACCTCCCCGTGTCTTACATCCCCTCCCATTCTCTTACTCCTCCCCCATACCTCTCAACCCTCCTTTCTTCTCGTACTCCATCCCCGTGTTTTACAACCCCTCCCCATCTCCTCTTACTCCTCCTCCTCCTCCACGTTTTATATCTCCTACCCATTCTCTTACTCCAGCCTCATGTCTTACATCCCCTCCCCTATGCTCTTACTCTTCCCCTCCGTTTTACAACTCTCTCCCCTATCTCTCGCTTCTCTCCCGCGTCTTACCCCCTCTTCTCGAACTTCTCCTCTATATCTTACATCCTCTCCCCTATTCTCTTACTCCTCTCCCATGCCTCGCAATCCCTCCTTCTCTTACTCCTTACACCACGTCTTACATCCTCTCTCCCCTCCTTTCGTACTCTTCCCTGCAATACACACGTCCTCCCCCTTCCAATAAGAATGCAAAGACTACATCTTCATTTTATAATACATTTATGTAAATTATTATGAAAATTAGATTGAGTGCCAAAATTGAATGGAGAGATGGATTTCAAAATGCGCCCACGAAACGCTGTTGACAGATAGCGGCGCGGTAAGTGGTATGAGGAGAGCTCTGAATCACAATAAGTGAAGGAGAGGACCCAAAAAGAAGGAGAAGAAGAAGAAGAAGAAGAAGAAGGAGGAGGAGGAGGAGGAGGAGGAGGAGGAGGAGGAAACCATGTTTGCAGGAAGAAATATGGAAAAATAGTAAGAATGACAAACACAGAGAAAAATTGCATGGTTAAAACACATTGTCCATGGTCAACTGTTTGATAACCAAACCAAATGATAATTCAGCTATATGATCATTGCACTAACCATGCCCATGTTTTTGTTAATGAGCTTAAATGATTAGCGCAGTTATAGCATGTATGGATTAACCATTTGCATGGTTTGGATGTCAAATCGTTAAGAAAGTATTTTGGTTGTTTCAACCATGAAACATTTTCTGTGATAGAGAAGCGAATCGAGAAGTTAATTTAACATTTATATTATTATAGGAATAAAGGATTTATATAGAAAATTATTAAATTTAAAAAGAAAAATCGGGTCACTAAAGATAACTTGTACTTTCTTACCCCATGGGTATGAGGGTATGAAACTATACCTTTCAATACAGAACAGAAAACACTTCCTGAAAAAGATACAATTGAACAGATACATAAACGTGCAGTTCCTTTAACAATCTATCTCATCGAAGGCGAAAAACTTATGCCAAAATGCCTTATTATACCCATAAGAGTGCCAGTTCGATGTCATATAAACTGAAATCTTATATGAAGGTCAAATAACACCTTCCTAACAAAGAATTCGATATATAAAGCCGTAAATTATTTTTAGTCAACCTACCAGCTTGTTTTTGAAAAACCTTTATCAAGATCCCTTTTCATTAGTGGAATTTAATGGAGAAGAGAGTTGCCTTCTGCTCTCATCCATCCCTCGTAATCTGTTATACGCACAGCCTGTTGAGGAATTTTGACGTGGAAACATAAATGCCAAATTTTTATTAAAATATAAAATATATTTCGCTCTGTAGGGTTAAATTCCACACACACACACACACCACACACACAACACATATATATATATATATACACACACCACACACACCACACACACACACACACACACATATATATACATATATATATATACACACTGATGCGGAAAGAGCTGACGTACAGAATAACCTTTTAATATAAGCTTGTTTGTATATGTCCGGACACGCTTTGTGGATCCTTTAAAGTAAAATCAGATACAGGACTCTTATTGAAAGCTTCGAAAGCACTTTCTAAATGGAAAGTTATCTAAGATTTCTTAAGTTTAAAGAGTACAAAAAATTGGCATTTTAAAGCCGGAAATAAAATTCTCCTCGAATAGTAGCGAATTTGTTTAATTTTTAGTGTCGGTTTTGTGAATGGCGAGGTTCGAATTCAAGGTTTATTTGACCATGGTACACCACAGAGAAAAATTATTGGGTACAATACCCAGAATGTGGTTATTTAATATTTTGACAACTAGACTAAGTGGTTAATTTTAAAATATGCGGTGGCTGCACTTATCATTTAATTATGTCATCAAAAAAATGGACATGGTTATTTTTTTTCGCAAACACTTTCGCCTAAAAACGTAATGTTACCATTTTTCTGTCAACGTTAATAGACACATCAAGTGGTAACATTTTACTGAACCACCCTGTATTTCTAAAACTGTATAAGTGGTAATATTGTATATTTCTTTAGATAGTCTATACATTTTGGTACCAATAATAAAATTTTAAAAAGAAAACCATTAGCGATTAATAAGTTTTAATGCTTTTTAGAAATTTATTTTCTACGTGAATTTTTCCTAAATATTTCGCATGGTTAAAATAAACATAATTTGACTGATTGTAAAATAGTGAAATAAATTCTTTTTGGTCGTAACCAAGTGTTTTTTAGCTTCTGATATACATTTAAAACAGTGATTTCCCATTCACACCATATATATATAGCAAATAAAAACTGAAGAAACAAATGTAGATTACAAATCCGTGTAGAAATTTCTAAAAATTCCTTCATAGAATGAAGTAAATCGCTCTCAACGGATAAAACAAATGGGCAAAAATGAACTATCAACAATGACAAATACTCCGCAGCGCTGTTTAGTCCAACAAAAAACGGAGGGAAATGAAATTGGGTTGAAGCCATAACTATAACGAAAAGTGTATATATATATATATATATATATATATATAACAAAAAAATGGAAAAAGAAAAGAATGGAGATTTCTTTTTAAAAATGGATATGTAATTTTATGAAATCATACCACTACCAACACAGAATGCCAAAATTTCTTTAATTAGTTTGGAATTTGTCTTGATATTATATTTATTAAGAGGAATAACATTTATTACAAATATACAGTACTTATATTCTTTTTTATATTATTCTAGTTTTATATATATATATATAAGTAACAGAGCAGAGAAAATGTCTTAGGGTATGACCACGCAGGGTATAATAATGAGTGAGTACGGCCAGCAAGTGGCACAGCGTTCAGGTTAAATGCGGCCCATTGCTATAATTCCTATATTATTATAGCCAACACCATCGGGAGTCAAACTCCCTATCTCAGTGTTATCCAGTAGTGTTATCCATTGAGTAACTGGCGCCGGCCATACAGGGTATATAACTGATGGACACAACAAAAAGCCATCTTGATGAGGTTACTGTACCGACGAAACGTCCATATACATTTAATCACTCATAGGAGAAAGAAGGGCACTCCATTTTATCGTGTTTAACTACGTACTCATTATCATAAACATTATTAGATCGTGTATTCCATTTGTACGCATTATAGATACCTAAGATATACGGGTCTATAGATGCGTAAGTTATCATAATTGGTTGAAAAAAAAATCTATCACAAAAAATACTTGACCATTTGGAAGGACGGCTCATTCGGCATCCAATCATAAAAAGTGAAGTCTCTTTCAATGAAGGTACAAAATTATTTCCCCAAGTAATTATGAACTTTTGCTGAATCTTGAAATTTTCAGTACTCTCTCCATAAATTTTATTTATTCGGTGAATTTACTTCCACAACTATATTTAAAGTTTGTGCTTTATTCTGGAGCTCGTAAAAATGTAAAATAAAAAATGTACAAGTGATTTTTATGAATTCTTAGTGAGAGAGAGAGAGAGAGAGAGAGAGAGAGAGAGAGAGAGAGAGAGAGAGAGAGAAATGAAATGATGAATATTAAAAGTCTTCATAGTACAAAATAAATACACAAAAGTAATTCCAGTGAAAATAAAAAATAAAAATATAGGATACAAACCAAAAAAAAAAAATCCCAGTCTTATTGCTAAATTTATATTCCTAAAATTCCCTTTTTGCATTCCAAATTCCCATTCGTAATTCCCACCGATGAATTCCCATTCCTAAAACCAGGAACGGCTCTTGGGCGAAAACAGAAGCCTTGAGAAGTCTCTAAAAATGTTCGACTAATTACAGAGGGCGCCCTAAACACTGTCAGGTTTTGCTCCACCTCTATCTCATTTTTGGTTTCTCCTATTTAATTAACACTGTATTTTTTTTCATAAAACGGAGAAAGGGTGATACAAAAAAAAGGTTTGAAAAAAACCGGGTACGGGGTGGGAGGTGGGATGGTTTCGGATTGATATGTATTTTTTTTTACATAAATATTTTTTATTTTTTTATAAATATTTTTAAAGGGATTAATTTTTAATTTAATTTAATTTTTTTTTTTTAATTTTTAATTTTAGTTTTTTATGACGGGTTGTGGTTTTTTATTTATTTATTTACTTTTTGGTCTGATTTTTTTTAAATGGTCAGTTTTATTTTACGTTCTAAGAGTTACTTTTGGGCACAAAAAATTGTTATAAAAGTTTACTCAGACGAAGTAAAATCTCGCTCATGAAAGTATAGTTTGCGAGTCTCGTGTTAAATCGAAGTAAATTTTTCCAGTGTGGTTTTGTGTTTCATATTTTAGAAATTAATTTAACGTTTTTAATTAAGTTAATCATTCGGGTTAAAGAGGAAATGGTTAATTATATTAAAGTGTTCGGGTAACCAGACCAAATTACACGCATTATATTATCAGTCCTATTAATGTATAGTTTTACTTGGAGGATTAATGCTCATCACAAGTTCAGTAAATTTCACGAAACTACTCTATAGTGTATTGTAAAAATAAAATTACTATTTAGTAAAATTTTTATGCACTAATCATTTAATCAATCTATATTTGGGATGACATAACAAAAGGTTGCTAAATCTTATTATTTCCTTCCACTTAAAATTCAATGGACTTTAATTGATTTCAAAGTGGTATAATATTGTTTAAATAATATTTAGAAATAAGAGTAATTGCAGATTTTGTAAAATGCATCAAAAGAGTTTGCTGCCGCAACTGACAAATTATTATAGGGAAAATTGTTCTTCTTTTGGTTTGCAGTTGGAGTGTGTAGACGGCGCTTATTGGTCTTGGAATGGTTCAGTATGTCCATCAACTTCAACAATATTTCGTAGCTTCTTGCGCCAATGGGAAATTTAAACGTGGATGAAGCGTTGACTTTGCTGCGCCCTGCGTGTTGCTATCCCCTCCTTCAATTCTTACACATTGTTGAGTGTGGTTCCACGGTACATTATCTCCATGTTTCCCATATCGAATAATTAACAGAATCCAAATCTGGACTGTTTAGTGGCCAAAGATTTGATTTAATGAAGTCTGCTCAATTTACTCTTAGAAAATCAATGGTGACGAGAACGGTGTGTCGGTGCTCCATCTTGTATTAAAGTGGAGTCTGGCATCTGATTCCAATGCAAGGCAACATAAGCTGACGAGACAGGGATATTTTGAATTGATTTTCACGCCGCTTTCTACGAAAGGCAAAGGAAACGCAAGAATCATTAGAGTCACTGAAATATGACCTCTCCCTCAAAAGCCGTACAGATGTTATTTCTGATGTCATGTTTACAGTGGCGTGGACATAGTCGTCCTGAGTGTTTTAAGTTTTTTTCACCATAAAACGTTTCCCATCTGAAAACTAGATCTTGTGGCTGGACGGCTAGATGTAAAAACATCTCAGCAGGCGTTTACATCTGTCCATTCGTGTTTTCTTCACTGCTTCCTTTAGTGTATACACTCTTACTCTCTTCTCTTGAATACCTTACGTTGAGATCAGATGTTGATATCTGCTGTACAGATTGTTGTGAGATGCCTGTAACCCTGGAGATTCGTCTGATGCTTATGCTGGTGTCAAGTGCATTTTCATGGGCTATGTCGGGGCCTCGTCACAACACTGCCTCAGCGAGGTTAAGTAACAGTGGGTCTGATTAACAGTTCGATGTGTGACCGTCCACTGCGTTCGGATGATGTAGCGAACAGTAGTTTGGACTTTATATAAAGCTTTAGTTAGCTTCCAACACGTGACTTTTGCTGTTATGAAGGAGATTAAACAATCCCAAATATTATTATTTAGTGCATTTTCTGGGTTGTAGTTCAGCTTACTGACAACACATTATCTCTGTCGTGTGAGCAGAGCGTGGCAGGCCATTTACCTGTAAGCCTTATAGGTTTGCCTACAAGTGTTTCACATTGCTTTTTTCCAACCGCGGCATGGAAACTTCTTGGCAATTTGGCTCATAGAGTATTTATCCTCTTCATACAAGGATTCCATTAGCACTTCCTCTGATTCACTCAAAATTGTAAAATAAACAGAAAAGTGGAAGGATGTACGCAACGCAGTTAAACAACTAACAACGGATCGCACAGACCCAACACTATCACCAGGGGGGTAACTAGCCTTCAAAAGTTTGGGTGGGGACAACTATAATAATGAAAAATCCTGCGATGAATTTCTATGCTGCTATCCTCTAGGTAATGTCTTAAATTTGATCTACCAAGGCATATTTTTTCAGTAGAATATAACAATGATATCTGAATACGAGTTCTTTCGAGTCTCGATAAAGCTCTGATCTATCAGTATTATAATGAGTTTGCGACCAAAATGATGCTCTTAAAATACTATGATTTAGAGAATGATCTATATTTATGATAGTGATAGGAAAATCAAAGAAGCATTTTCACAACTACCTTATGTATATCAAGTATATACTTAACATTAAAGGAAAACAATATACCTATGCAATAATTAAAGTAAAAAATAACTAGATGTCTCATTAAAGTATCTATCACTGCAGTATTAGTACTGAATCAGTAATACTTTCCAGCATACTAATAGGAATAATAATTAAAGATTTACTCATCATAGATTATTTCAAGAACGAAAATATTTTTTCTTCACGTAAGCTAGCTTACATAGAATCATAAAGTTACGTTTTAATAGCAATGAACTAATATTCATCTACATTTTACACCATTTCAATTTTCAACATAAATCATCAGAAGGTTTTGTATGCATAGCTTGTTTTAAACATCAGTTCAAAAGTTCGGGGGGGGCTGACAAAACCTATATTATCCCCCCAGTTCAAAAGTTGGGGGGACATGTCCCCCCCCTGTTCCCACGTTAGTTATGCCCCTGACTACCACATAAGGAATAGGCTGAGGTCTCCGGGTCTCTTGCCCACGTGACTACGTAATCTGTTGTATGTAAACAGAATTCTCCTGCCTTGCTGCAACGCACTGAGGCTTGGCAGCGAACATTCTAGCATGCACTTTAGAAAATCTTTAACAGCTAGTATTTCTCTGGAAATAGATATATTTTTAATAAAATAGTGTACCAATATAAAACCAATTAAATTATCTATCTAAACCACTTTTTTCTAAACTACAAAAACTATAAACCAAGAAAAATTAGAAAGTTTTTTTACGGCACCCTGTACATTATTATACGTTAGACAAATTTCCCTCTTATAATTTATTCACAAAGTATATCGTATATGTATTTTAAAATCGTATTTTCTCACGACGATAGAGAGAAAAGAGCGAGGAATCAAGGAAAGCAAAAAGGAAGTCCGTCCTGTAATCAGTTTACGATCATCAACTTCCTGCCTCTTCCATCCTATTCCTTCCTCTTTCTCTTCTTGTTTCCGGTTAAATTCCATTATGATCAAATGCATTCCAATCTGCGCGTCTTGCTCCTTCACCCCAACTCCCCCTCACCCTGCTTCATTTAACTCCCATCAGAGGACCCCACATTCGCCCTCTAATGGAAGAGACGATGGCAAAAAATAATACAGAAGAGATTAAAATATATTAAATGTATTATTAATAAACCAGATTTAAGTTCTAGTCTTTCTGTGTTGCGCCTCGTGTCCACTTTTAGTATAGACAGTTATTTATTATTTATTCATTCATTCATTTATTTATTAATTAATCATTTCATTCATTCATTCATTCATTCATCTCTTCATTTATTTATTCACTTATATATTAATTTATTTATTCACTCATTTATTCATTTATTATTCATTTTTTATTAATTAGTTCATTAAATTTGTATTAGTTTATTTATTCATTTATTTATTCATTAATTCATCAGTTTATTCATTCATTTATTCATTCATCTACGTAGTTATCCATTTATTTACTTATTTATTTATGTATTTCTTTTTATTTATTGCTCTTTTCACATTTTATTTTTACTGGAAATTCCATTTAAACGCTTGGGTTTTGGTACAGTAGGGAAGTGTCTCTGAATACGTATTTATTATTATCATTTGTTATTTAAATAAAGTTGGATCTAACTTTCAATTTGATGCCCGAAGTTTTTAACGTTTGTATCGGATCCAACCGTAAAATATAGGTCCCCCCCCCTCGGAAAAACGTAGAGAGCAAAAATTTTAAATAATAACAACAATAGAATGGTTGTCTTTTAGGATACTAAAACGGTGTTATTGTTAACTTGACATCAACTGATCAAATGGTTGACTAAAATCAGTAGTTGTAAAGTTGCGGCGAAAGTTTCCTTCAAGGAAATTTATCATTTTAATCTAAACTTTTTATCATAAAAAATGTGAGTCACATTTTGGACGCATTTTGTACTCTGAAATTGTTCCTTTTTCGCTTATTTATAATTGTTTCCCCTTAATTTATCATTCTTTATTCACAGAAAACGGAATGAAGGTAGATTTCTTTCGAAATTTATTCCAACGTTTCTTCTGTATTTCTTGTTTTGTTTTGATTTATGTTTCATTAGATTCATTTGTTTCGTGCGATCACCATCTCTCACTCTCTCTCTCTATATCTATCTCTCTCTCTCTCTCTATCTCTCTCTCTCTCTCTCTCTCTCTCTCTACCAATTTGACAAAAGAGGACCTGGCCCCGGTTGACAATGCTCTCGGAGCGCTTAATGCAGACAGATTATTCGTCTCTTCAACTCAACGAAGGAAAAATAAATTTACCGAAAGAGGAATTATAATTTGTCCAAATTAAGTCAAGACTAAGTTAACACGAAAAAGAGGTTAAGTTAAAGATTAATTTAGTGTGGAGTTAATTGATTACTCGGTGTCATCGTGTTAATTAATTAATGATAAGTCATAGACCGTCAGAAAAGGCAATTTATTAATGTATTGAGAAATCGGGAGCTAGTGAGGATCGAACTCGCGTATGAAGGAGGGAGGGGATGTAAAAAGCCACTGGCTTCACTGATCGAGCCATTTCAGACTCTAAAAAGAGACTTTTCTAATTCACTGTTTTTAGCAGTGACTGACCCTGTTACATACTAGTATATTCTCTTTCATTTATAAAGTATACAATTAATTTTGATAACCCTGTTTTGCTTTATATATTTTAACTCATTTCTTTCTCCCAATAAATTATTTATATGAAGTAAATAATTTATTTTGACACACACACACACACACACACACACACACACACATGTTTGGACACTTTACAAACTCACGACATTTTCACAGTTTCACTTGTGGATGGCGACATTTAACCTAATCTAAATAACGAAATTAACTTAACTTTCTCATAATTTTTATGATATGAAATGATTTAAATTAAAAGTTAAGTATGAAACTACGGCGACTCGCTAATGTCGTGAGAGCGAGTCCAGGCGAGGACTTTGAAATTTCTGGCCGCCCGCGTAGGTCGTGGTTCGGATTCAACGCTAAGCTGTAGGTCTAAGAGTGGAGCAACAAGCTTGATCTTCATTAGAATGAACAATTCGGGCGGAAACAAAACCAAGGGTACCAAGGTGTATATACGAGTAATATATATATATATATATATATATATATATATATATATATATATTGTTTTCAAGGTATATAATTTAGAACTAAAGTTTCTTATTAGAAATAATTCGTTTTTTATTGTTTGTTTTTTATTTATTTCAACGGTATTTTTTGTTGTTTTTCCTTCTTTTGTTTTTTAAATTGTTTTCAAAGTTGATTTTGGTGGTTTTTAAGTTTCTCAACTGTATTTATTCGGATTTGTTGTCCGTTTGTCAGTTTGTTTGTCTCTCTACCTGTCAGTCTGTCTGTCTGTTTCTCTATTTGTTAGTCTGTCACTGCATAGTACTCAATGTACTGTATATGTAAATGTATACAATTGATTCAAAAAGTCCTTTTTTATTTTACTGAAGAATATCGATTTGAAGAATGGAGTGTCACTATAGAATTTTTGTCATTGATTGTAGATATGGTTGATATTTGTCTCTTTCTCTCTCTCTCTCTCTCTCTCTTCTTTCAGAATTGTATTCTTCCAGAAGCAACTGAGAGAAAAAGAAAAGCGTTTCCTCTTCAATACTTTATTACCACTTTTTTTTTGGTAGGAATTCTTTACACTTTTATAATAAGTATAACCACGGTATGAATTATAGTCATTGAGGAAAGTCAGAAACTGGCATAGCGTTCAAGCCAACTAATGCCGCCCATTGCGCTAAATCCTGAATTATCACTGACCACCAACACTGGGAGTCAGACCCCCAACGTCAGTGTCTTCACTTCACTTTTAAGGAAAGGGTATTACCCAAAGACCCATGGGCGATGGCTGCACGGTATGAAAGTGCATTTCCATTTCAAACCACTTTTCTCTGCAATTTTTTTTCTCTCACTAATTTTTCTTTTCTGACGCTAAACACGAGTGGATCTCAGAGTCTTTCGTAGTCTGCATAGATCTTCATTTTTTACCAGTCTTCTTCCAAGGACATACGAGACGCTTCCTTGAGCTAAGCGAGTCTGATGGTCAGATATAAAAAATGACTGATAACAATACAAGAATTACATAAAGCAATGGACAAAAATGATGAAGCGATTTAATATGTATGATTAAAATGATGATGATGATGATGATAATAATAATAATAATAGTAATGATGAGAAGGATGACGTAAATAATGTTCCATTTTCATTTATGATAAATTATTTTGAGTTAAGTTTGGCTTTTTTAAAACAATTAAATATTTTTTCTTTTCTTTTTTTAATTTTTTTTCCTTGCAGTGTTTTCGGGATGAACATTAATTGTGATGTTCTTTTTTGAATTGGAGGGGGTCGGGGGAAGTTGCATCATCTTTTACATTTCGATCATTAATTATTCTCGTTGGAATTATTTTTATTATTAGTAGTATTCGTATTAGTATTAGTAGTATTAGTATTAGTAGTAGTAGGATATTTCATTTCATTTCTAACCTTAAATTTTTATCGTTTTAATTTTTTAAAATACTTTCCAGATATTAAAAAGGATCCAACCTTCAATAAACTCAAATTTGTGTTCTTTATCTTAATATTCATGATGACATTTCGATATTAAAAAGTTGTCATCTTCAAGCCTTCAAGAATCGTTTCAAGTTTGCAATTAAGAAATTTCGGTGGGGCTCAGCACGAATTCCTTAAAACAAAATAATACAAAATGAAGCTTTAGGGATACCTGAGGGTTTGAATTTTGTACTTACTTCGTTTCTTGGAAATAAAACCGAAAGGTTTATTTTAATAATAATAATAATAATAATAATAATAATAAGTCCGAAGAGCCAGAAATTGGCATATCGCTCAGGCCAAACGAACTGAGCTATTCAGCGATCGTAGCTCAATGGATAACACAGTTTCCCTATAAGCGAAGTGAAGATACTGAACTCGGGGCCTCGACTCGCCTAGCCTGAGCGCTGTGCCAGTTTCTGCTCCTTTTCACTAACTGATTATTACGGTGCTCAAAAAGGTTTTCACTTTTGAGAGCAGAACTTGAAAATAGGCTTTGAAAGTAATCTCGAAGGTTAATGACTCACATGGAATCAGCAGATATTTATTACTATGTATGAACACCATAACTTATCATGGTATTAAAGTTTCATACTAAATAAGTGACATAAGAAATCTCGTACATTCATTGGCTGAGTTTTAAGATGGACTGGACATACCATGTTACTCCATTAGGGTGTGTCAATTTTAGGGAGCAAAGTGAAATCTTTAGATTTTCAAAGACTACTAGTGACCAAATGATGCATTTTTATGTGCCAAATCGAAATATGGCTTTAAAATCCAGATTTGACCATTCCTAGCTACTTATATTTGAAGGTGAAGTTTACGAAAAATCAGCAATTTTTGCAAGTATTTTTTTTATTGTATATAACTACATTTTACATACATTACATACAATTAAAGACATTTTGATTGTATTTCAATATTAAAACTTAGAAATATAGATAGGTTTCTTGAACTTTGCCAAGGATGCCATGTCTGCCTTGCTCTTGTTCCTGGACATGAGCTCCCTACTGGCCACCTGGCCACTGATGTACGCCTCCCTCCTCTCTTGTGAGTAAACATGTTGTGCTGCTTCAACTGTCATCCTTACACACCTCGCTACTGACTGTGTGTGTGTGAGGGCCATGCAGGAACTTCCACTGGTCTATCCAGAAACTCCTTGATTGCAGCAGTGGTGAGGGAGCAGGTCAGAGGAGGCTCAGTCACGCCAGAGCTCCAGTCAATAAGCTCCGAGAGTTTGGTGGCATCTTGATTGATGTCAGGAGTCTTCCTGAGTCTGACACTGCAGTCTCCTACCTGTGTGTCCTCATCTCCTTCACTTCTGATTTCCAGTATCCTCTTCACTGCCTCCCTCCTCTCCTCCTCCACATCACTGCACAGCATGGCCTGGAGCACAGCCTCAGAGTGTGCAGACCAGGCTGATCTGTTCACTGTAGGCATCACTATTCCTATCACCTCCTTCTTATGACTTCTGAGCAGCTCCAGCTGGTACAGCACATGCCTCGAACCCTCCACCCAGCTGTGATTTAACTTAATGTTGAACCAGTTTGGCATGTAGACTCCCACTATGAATTCCACAATTATCCTCAGATTCTTCAGGTTCCTACCCTTCAGCCCATGTTTGGAAATCCACAATCTGCAGAACCTTACAGCCGTGGTGACCCACCTACTGTGACAGACTGACCCAATCTCCAGGAGAGTAGACTCTGAGGTACCTCTCCCGCTCTGATGGCAGTGATGATTCTGTAGCCATATGATTGGTCTGTGCTGAGGTCCTCGACTACCTCCTGACTGAGATGGGGTAGAGGAGGACCAACAGTGATCCTCGTGAAGTTTGGGTTGCTCTCCAGCTCAGTGGCAGTGTCTAACATCTTCCCTAGAGGCCCAGACCACTTGTTGTTGCTCAATGTCTTGCCATCCAGTGCAGTCACCAGGTGTCTGAGACTCAGCTCCCCAGTGTGCAAGTCACAGACAATCCTCACTAACTTCCTGCTAAGCTTGGCCTCCACATAATGCATTACTCCTCCCTCCCAGCCAGTATTCACATTAGTACTGTCACCTCCTATGGCCAAAAGGGTCTGGTCTGCTCCTCTCTCTCTTAGCCAGTTCACCAGATGATCAGCAATGACCTCAGCATGATTTCTCTCCTCTGCAGCTTCCTCTGGTACAAAATGCCACAAATATTTCCCACCTGGTTCATTGCACACTGTGTAGTGTTCTTCCTTAATGAGGCCAGGAAACTGCCTGTCACTGCCCTCAGCTTCCATCATCACTTTGGTGTCATTTCTTTTCCCATCAAAGAAGATACAGGTGATGCCATTTTCCCTAATCTCTTCATCAAACTTCTTGACCAGCTCCTTAGTCAGTCTCTCCTGAGCCCTCCTCACCTTGTTGTGGTCAATCACCATTGCTGTGTCAAACTCTGTGATAAGACCAGCATCAATCCATGCAGCAGTGGCAATCTCTGCACTCTCTCTCAGCCCACTGTGATGTCTCAAGCTGGCCAGAGCTATGTTGGTGATATCTTCAGTGTTGTATTTCTTCTTCTTAGCCACAGGCAAGGAAGAAGTTGTTGCAGCCTCTGGTATGAAGTCTTCGTCCTCCTCTCTCCTCCCTGCCTCCTCCAGTATATCTCCAATCTCCTCCAACTCCATCTCCAGCAGTGACTCCTCCCTCAACTCCTCTTCTTTCTTGGCTGACTCCTCTGCCTTTCTCCTCCTCTTCTCCTCGGCCTTCCTTCTCTGCTCCTGTCTCTGCAGCACTGCCTCCTGTTTCCTGGGCTCAGGGTGATGAGCTAGACCCATCTGGTGTGCCCCCACACTGCCCACCTTTTCTCTCTGACCTTTAATGAAGGCAAGCTCCTGCACTGGTATCTTCTGCTCGCTCCTGCAGCTGCAGTCAATGTGAACCTCACTGTTGCAGACAGGGTTGCACCCAAGCTCACTGCAGCTCCTGATCACACAGTGACAGGTCAGGATGTCCACCAATTTGTCCAGTTTCATCATGAACCTATCTTTGACCTCTAGCTTCACATTGCCAATGGACACCTTCACTGCCTCATCCCACAGTGCCTTCACTTTAGCCCTGATCCTGACCTCAGTGTTGATTACAGGTCCTGTGAATAGAGCGTTGGCTTTTCTCCACTGAGCCAGTAGCCCTGGAACAATGCTGTTGTTAATCAGGTCATTAACTGGGTAATTCCTCCTGTCTTCCTTACTCATCTCTCTCCTCAACAAACCATACCTCAGCAGATCTCTGGCTGTGGGCAGCTCAGCAGGGGGAAGTTCCCTCCCAGTCCCCACCAAATGACTTAGGTGACAACTTGATTTGCTTCGGGTTCTGATTTCTTTCTGACTCATCCTGTGGACCCGTGAACAAAAGAAATGTCATTGAAATTTGGATAGGCCTACTGATTATGATTACATAAAATTAAGTTAATTGAAATTCTTAATATCTTCCTATAAGCTCAGATAAAAGGTTATGTTGTTATAGGTACAAGACCTAATTATTCAAAGTAATGACAATTTCATATATCTATCATATCAAAATATACAGAAAGTTTGGGTCACACATAACATTTCGAATAATTTGAATTACACAATATTTACATCACGAAGTAATCAAAATTGTCAAAAAAGAAGGAAAACATACGCATTCACGATCAAAACTCCAGCATTTGTGACTATATGAAACTTAGAACCCAAACTGCACATCAAAAATAACCAAAGTTGACCACACATATCAATGGCACATTGATATACAATGCTACAGTCACATTTAGGTTATATTTCAAACCTTTATGATCAAATATAAGTAGGTAAATGGCTTTTTTAAACAACCCTAATATTTCTAAGTTTGCTAGATAATATGAAATCATTTGAGCATTAGTAGTTTTTGAATTGTTGACTTTACTAAAACTGACACACCCTATTACTCCATACTTTCCATGGTCACAGCCTCTCGCAAATATACATCATCCATCCATGCGTACATACATGCATACGTACATACATCCGTACATACACGCATGGCCGTATTAAGAACCAATTTAATTAACTGCATCACCTTTGAAACAAAATACTTTTTTTTTTAATTAATAATACCCAAATTTTTAATGAAACATCATTGAATGAATGATTTTATTATTTTCTATAACAATTAATCATCTCTCTCTCTCTCTCTCATATATATATATATATATATGGTGTAGTGGTTAGCGTCGCTACGATTCCATCGGCCCCGGGTTCGAGACCCGGTGACTGGAGCCGACGCGTAGCAAAACCCAGCTGTTCATCCTTCCACACAATAAAGAAGGTGGTTGGTAGATAAATGGGTACCCTGGATGGCCTAGTGGTTAAGACGCTGGGCTGCTGGTGGGGCGTGGTTCGGATTCCACGTTAAACTGTAGGTCTAAGGCGGAGTGAAAAGCTTGACCTTTGTCAGAATGAACAATTCAGGTGGAAGCTAACCAATGGTTAACCAAAGGTTTTAAGGTTATATTTATATCACTTCATCTATCTATTTACTGTGTATATATATGTGTGTGTGTGTGTGTGTGTGTGCGCGCGTGCGCGCGCGCGTGTGTATGTGCATGGGTCTTCTATAAATATATATATATATATATAGACTCTATATATATACATAAAGTCGTAATTTCAAAATTAGGTAATCACGACTCTTCTTTTGATATTCGCCTTTTTGCCCCCCAAAAAACAGCAAAAAATCGATTTTGTTAATTGAGCGGAAAATTTTGGAGGAAGATGATTGTGATCCTTTTAAAGGAAACAAAGAGCCGGAAAACGGACTGAAAACTATAATAAGGAACGAGCAATGAATGCACTTACAACCTCAATGGAGTAATTTCATTTTGCACACACACACACACACACACACACACACACACCGAGAGAGAGAGAGAGAGAGAGAGAGAGAGAGAGAGAGAGCTCAAAGGAGAACAGATGATCCTTTCTATTGAGTTTGAATGATGAATTCGTAACACTTTTGGAATCGGTTTCAAACAATGCCAATAAAGTGACAAATTAAGATGGATCCCACACTTATGCAAAACGGCCACCAAAAGGTCCAGATGGATTGGCACCGGATCGCTTTTATTCATATATATATATATATATATATATATATATATATGAAGTAGCACTCTCACATTCTGAGAACGTTTAGAGAATGTTAATGAATAAATAATCATAGGATGAAATGTTCAACAACCACTATTCACGCGCTTGTCTATATGTTCACGATTTTAACATTTTATGGGTAATTTTAAACACAAGCAGAAGCCCGTGGTAAAAATACCACGTTAAACAATCAACAGGGACAATTTTATTTTTTTTAATATTTCAGGGAAAGAGCACATGCACAAACAAATAAACATTATCGGATTTTAGCTTTATTTATAATTTTCGTGAAGATTTCTATTAATTTTAAGCAACTTTTACTTAATAATCTTTTTTATCTCGAGTAGCCGTTTCCGTGTTTTAGTGTGGAACAGACAGACAGACAGACAGCATTAGCCTATTACATATGTTAACCCCTCCGTCTATGGCCTTGGGCGGTTCGAGGTTGACGGGGGTTCTGGTTAGGTGGCAGCAACGGATTTGTTACCCGGGCGTAGCTGGTACCGTGTAGGGAATCGTAGTAGTTTCTCTTATACTACTCTCCGATTTTTTCTTGTAGGGGAAGGAAAGGTTCGGTGAAGCTTACGAAATTCTCTAAGAGTTCACCGATTCTTCTTGTAGTGTATCGGGAAATTATTTTTCTCCATTTTAAGAATAAGTTCTCTGAAGGAAGCAAGGCTCGAAGGAGAAGACAAAGATATTCTCTTACTGTAGTTTACTGCTAAAATGTTACGGGTAATGCTCAGCCTCTAAGTCAGATCAGAGAATCAGAATGATCACTGGAGAAATTCTATACGTTTATATACATAAATTTTGGTGACATCATTATTATTTAATGTTGACCTGTTTTGTTTTTTATTCTCAATAGGCTGAATTATTTTGCAAAATATTTGAAGATAAGGTAAGTATTTCAGCTGTAGCAATGTTCAGACAGATAAGCAAGATATATGAAGATGAAGCCACATTTTTATTTTAAACCTCATATTGACGGATCTGATGTTATCATGATCTGCCGAGTTAACTAAAAATGGAAATTGAAGTACGCATTATATTACGGATTAAAATTAAACACGCGTATGAGCCAAAATTAAATGCTTAAAATTTAAAATTAAGTGTTAAGCAAGATATGATTTCATCTTTTACAACGAAGAGAGAATGTATAAAGAAAATGAACATTGCAGAATTGAACGCGATTACATTATTAAACTAAATCTAAAAAAAATATTAAGTAATTTAAAAAAGAAATAATTCATCACTTATTCAGCAAAAATAAAATGTAAAGAAAATAAAAAAAAAATATCCGAACTTGCGTTTTATATACAGTTAGCGTTACGCGAGTTTGGACTCTATATGCAAAAATGAATATAAGAATATATAAATATAAGAATATATGAATATAAGAATATATGATTATAAGAATTATTCATTGCTCATTTTTACACACACACACACACACACACACACACACACACACACATTATATATAATATATATATATATATAATATATATATATGATACACACAGACCGTGCGTGGAACAAGGAACTCTTCTGGGATAATTAAATCCACTATAGTCCGAATAAATAATGGTAAATGACAAATACCATAGTTTTTCTTTTTCATGATGCAAGCCCGACGTGGGCAACGGGTCTCTCGCAAAGAGGTCCCATAAATATAGCTTCCCTCACCAGCTATCTGCAAAGCAGACAGGATCCAGCTTTGGGACATGGATCTAGGGTCCCAAAGCTGGATCCTGTCTGCTTTGCGGATAGCTGGTGAGAGAAGCTATATTTATGGGACCTCTTTGCGAGAGACCCGTTGCCCACGTCGGGCTTGCATCATGAAAAAGAAAAACTATGGTATTTGTCATTTACCATTATTTATTCGGACTATAGTGGATTTAATTATCCCAGAAGAGTTCGTTGTTCCACGCACGGTCTGTGTGTATCATAAAAAACTCAGGGAACCATTCTGAGTTCATTCCCATATATATATATATATATATATATATAAACCTTTGGTGTAGTGGTTAGCGTCGCTGACTACGAATCCATCGGCCCCGGGTTCGAGACCCGGTGACGGCAGCCGGCGCGCAGCAAAACCAGCTGTTCATCCTTCCACACAATAAAGAAAGTGGTTCGTAGATAAATGGGTACCCTGGGTGGCCTAGTGGTTAAGACGCTGGGCTGCAGGTGGGGCGTGGTTCGGATTCCACGTTAAACTGTAGGTCTAAGGTGGAGTGAAAAGCTTGACCTTCGTCAGAATGACCAATTCGGGCGTAAGCTAACCAAACGTTATATATATATATATATATATATATATATGTTGAATAAAATGTTTGATTATAAACGTTAATTTTAAATTTATATTTGAATGTAAAAGCATTTTATAAATCTAACTCAGAATTTAGAATGTATATATTTATATCTTCAGTTGACTTTGAAAGATGATTTTTGTCTGTTTATAGTCTCATTTAACTAAAAATAATAATGACGCAAGTGATTTTGGTGCAGTATTATGAAAAACATTCCAATAGGGTTCAAACATCAGCTACTACTGAGCCATCAGTTTTATCAACGTGACCAACATTTCTTGGACATTTAGAATTTTTTCTGTTTTGGTTTAAAGCGCGCGCGCACACACCACACACACACACACACACACATCTCTCTCTCTCTCGTATATATATATGTGTGTGTGTATATATATATATATATTATATATATATATATATATAACGTATCACTCATTGCTTGGAGGGCAGGTGGTTTCCTACGGAAGAAAATTTATTACTTATTGTACGTAAAATGAGTTACATAATTTAGTATGCAGCCGTTATAGGCAGAACCATCCTATGAGAATCTTCAGGGTTCATGAAATTACTAAAATTAAGTAAATTAAGTGCTGTAATGAAATCCCATACAACTGTAAAAGGTATCGTTTCGGAAAAAAGTTCACCTAGAAACATGAAATATATACTGTACATACATACATATATACATACATACATACATACATACAACATAAAAAAAATCTCATTTCCCAAATGAGTTTGGGTGAGAAGGCAGACATGCTCGGATATAGAATATAGTTAAAGAAGAAGAGAAAAGGTAGGAACTAAAACATACACATTCACTCCCACCGACATCTTGGTGAACCAGCGCTCTCCCCACAAGGTAGGGGGGTTCGGCATAAAAAAATTACTAATTGGGTTTTGTTATTGAAATTTCATTCCTGGCGCTGAAGCGACAAGACTATCCAAACGAAAACAAACTATTACTAATTAGTAATTTTTTTATGTTTTGGGGAAATTTTATGTTTGTAGGTGAACTTTTTCCAGAAATGTGCATCTTACTTAGTTCCCGTCTATACAGGGATAGACGCAGCACCGCTTCTTGTACATCAGTGAGGTTAAGCGACATTACGTCTCGCTAGTAGTAGTAGTAGTAGTAGTAGTTCGCTGGGAGACCGTCCTCCGCGTTCAAATGATGTAGCGAGCCGCAAATCGGGTCCTACGTAAAGCTGTAGGTCCCTTCCGTCATACGACCTTTGCCGTTACGAAGCTGTTAACCAAACCAAAAAACGCGCACTCCTTTCCATACACTATTTTCCTCGCATTACTCATTTCCTAACTCCGGTTTTAATCCACGCCAATGATTTATTTCAGTACCTGAAAACGACCAAACCATTTCCGTTTAAACAAATAACATTTGAAATTTCCAACTTTTTCTAAAAGTTCGTAATATTTTATCGTTTATATAAACGGATCAGATTAATAATTACTTTAAAATGCAATCATAATTTCATGGAGACTTTGACTATACAAATTCTTAGTATTAATAACATTCAATCTATTCCGTATAATCATTATTTAAACGATATTGTAATTTCATTGGTTTGCGCGCGATTA